>NDFG01000166.1:29233-44002 GCA_002167245.1 Sporophila hypoxantha
GTACAGAAGCCTATGGAGGCTGCAACCTATAATGAACTCCCCGCCCTTGAAGCGAAACATAATTTACAAGGCTTAATTTTAGTTGAGGGTTTGGCACACATCCCGTTGAAATTTTGGTTAAATAATAGGTTTATATTTCTGGTCTAACTTTCTTCCCTGTTCTTTTCATTTTAATCTATCTATATTTTCAACCAGCGCAGAATTCAAGATTATAATGGCATTTCAAAAGAGACAACGCAAACTCACGTGGGGCTGAATGAGGCTGCCATCAGGAATACTAAAAACACCAGTGACTAGATCCCGGGGTGATATTACCTTTAGCTAGATCCGAGCAAGACTGGCAGTACTCGGCCCTTGAGTTGCAACCCAAGGCGGCCTTGAGAAAGACTAGAAGGTAGATTTCCTGCAGATTTTTTCACTGTAATCATTCTGGTACCCCTGGACAGGTGGCCAAGGCTAGAAAGCAACATGGACAGATGTTCACAGGAAATAAAAGGGCTGTCGCAAATTGAAAAAACAAACAGGACAAAAAACCAAAGCCCCCCAGCAATCTCAACATTTGTGACATATTGCAATCTACCCTTTTGGATTAGGACAACGAGATGGCATCTGATGCTTCTGAAGCACACCCATATGTATTAGGGTTCCGCCGTTACTGTAATCGCAGCAGGGCTTTAGTAGTATTTGTATGTATAAAAGAAACATGTAATTGGATAGGAAAAAAATTTGGAATAATGGAACGAGCTCCTATTATATCCCCATGGTAATCAGAATTTGCCCTCGAATATTGAAAGGTTTTGGGTTGTTTTGAAAGAGATGATAAGTTGAGAAATGACCCGAGCATTAGAGGTACAGGAACAGGCACTAAGGAAAAATGACAAGAGGGGAAGATGAAAACAAGAAAGGAGATAGAAGAACTAGAAGATAGTAACAGAAGAAAAAGTCAAAGAGGAATTAGCTGAGTATGTACAAACGCTAAACAGCACTACGACGATTGAGACTTGACAAGCCCCAGGATAAGAATCCTGTTTGTAGAGACTGATGCAAGAGGATTGTATCAGAATTGAGATTTATCCAAATGTGGATTCGTGTATTGACGGGTCTCAAAATGCCGAAAAGAATCGGCCATGAAAGTGACGGAGCTTACTCCAGAAGCAATTTTTAAAGTGGAACCACACCCATACATTTCATGTGAAACATTGAAAAGACCGTGAAAGATGGATTTTAAGCCAATGAAGTCATGGGAAACCATTTGTATACCCAACGAGAAACGGAGAAATTTGAGTAAAATAGTGCAATATTCCTTGTAAATCTACATCGGTCAGTAATTACAGACATCGCTTTCAGGGAGTGTGAGCGACCTGAAACTCCTGCTGCGGCTATTGGGGAGACCAAATAAAACAGAAAGAACTAAAAACTAGGGAATTGGGGAGATTTTCCCAATACCATCGAACAGCCTATTTTATTTATTGCTCGATACCGACCATTCCTGGGAGCTTAACCGCCTACTCAGTCCAATCAGCCAGCCTGAGCGTTCATTGATTTGAGAAACAACCCGGAACAATTGATTATTTATAGATGCCTCAAGAGCCAGCCGTGAGATATAGTTAGATTTGTGCGGCAAACTTAACGAGGCTCCCTTACAGTGAATGTTTACTTGTGCTCAACAAATGACGGGAGAACCTGTACTTGAGAATAATACAACCTCCTTCTTTGATTTTACCGCAGGTCTAGGAGCAATACATCATATCTCTCGCCATACTATTCGTACCAGTTTTACCCGATTGTACGTTAAGACTCCCTGTATGAAACCCTGCAGCAGAATAAAGGTTGTATATTGAATTTAACTTCTCGTCCAACATTTTTAATGAATTATCAATTAAACTGCTGTTATTTTACAATATTGTTTGGTTTTTTCATGAAGGGAGATAATTTTTTGTGGGCAAATCATAACAATGTCATCTCTTGCTCTCAATGTTCGGGGTGCAAATTGTTTATTATAAGAACATATTCCACCTAAGGCAGGGCCACATAGAACACTCTGCCTTAATGTAGGCATTCCTCACGTTGGCTTTGGTTTCATTGCATACATAACATTCTGCAATGAATGTCATTGTACACAAAAGAGATGGGCCGGGCTAAGCGGCCACAGCTTTCAGGACCCTTTCCTACCCAATTCCATTGGCTTTAACATTTTACTTCTGGTCATTTCAACGTGGTTAGTGACTTGATGAAACAATCACTATTTCTTACCTGTCCGCAAATGAAAGATCAACATCAGGCTGAGGATCACAATCCAAACAATTGCAAGAGAGATGGTTCCTGATAGGTCACCCAGCTGCTAGCACCCATGTGGAGGTCTGATCATCAAGCACGAGTCTCTTCGCTCCAGGGCAGAAAGGTGTTTTCCAGCCTGCGAGCGAACCGAGCTCAGCCTCGTGGTGACTAAAATTGTCCCTATTGTATCCCATCCCGACCCTCGAGCAGCTCTCACCCCATCCAGTTGTTCTAGCTCTGAGTACAGCCCACGACTAGCAGAAGGAGGCATGACCCCCCAAATATTGATTCTGTCCTACAGCGAATCGGACAGCTTGGACGCCGGCGGTCGACCTAGGATGCCCTGGCAATCGCTCAAGCAAGAGCCTGCCTAGAATCCACCGTCCAGCCCCCAGCAGCTCAACAGTTTTCCGTGTCCAAGACCCCTCCCGGCTCGGCAGCTCTGGGAGGTCTATAGGCCACTGCCCTCGGCGTCAGGGCTGCAAGGACAAGCTTTTCCTGAAGCACCAGCGAGTATAGAGTAATATCGCATAAAGAATGACGTGTGAAGGCAGGCAGGCTCCAAGCAGTGCTATTAGTGTACTTGAGATTTACTCCTGGCAGGGGGAAGGGGAAAAAAGGGGTTACAGAGGTTGAAGGAAAAACTTCCGTTTCTGCCCGCAAGAGTGCGCTTGCGTGTACGACCCATATTACACTGCGATCCAGACATCTATCGCAATGTAAATTTACCACTAAGAAGTAGTTGTCCCGCGCGGAACCCAGGAACTAACCTCTGTAACGCCCCTCCCAGTACCTCAAGAACATGTGTTTAAGCGTCATCACTTCACCTTAAAACCCAACAGAGAATTTACAAACTGCGCCAGACCCACCCCTGTTTTTTGACTGACCCCCCCTGCTGGTAGGATTTGGGTATTGACTCGGACCAGACTTAACTTCTCCCCTCCCAGATGGAAAGCTCATCTAGAGGCTGGCGCTTTACGGGAAGGGGCCGTGAGGAGTGCTCTATGGACATGCTCTTGATGTGGGTCCTGATCACGGGCCGTGTTTGAGCATAGCCACTCAGTCACACTCAGGATCGGGGGGTCAACACTGTTATTGAACATCCACATTTAATCCCCTCCTGTTAACTCAATATCCCGCTGCAGGGGTCATTAGATGTTAAATTTGGCCTCATAGCAGAAACTCACAAGGGAACTCGCAACAGGCAGTGGCTGGGAAGAAATGGGGCGAGGGAGATCCAGGACAAGAGATGCCATCTGTCAGGTATATATGGAGACTTTCATATCAACTGAATAACCTCAACGAATTCACATGAACTACGTGGAAATAGCCCTCTGTCTGTGATAATCCGTTTTGGCCAAAACAGCACATGCATGACCCCACAACAATAGACGAAAGCAAGTGACAACTGACTGCGCTGTCAACCCCAACTCAATAGTTGATGATACATGAGGTTTTCATTTAGATCTTCTGGCGAAGAACAAATTCTTGCAGGAGCCTTGTTCAGAACACCATACCCCATTTTTAACCTGTGAAACCATCCTCTGATACCATTTTTTTGTGCGTGACCCCACATTGCTGCAGTTGTTCAAGCCAGCTTGAAGGGCTCTTTGAGCTTCAACGCGGTTTCTTGTGGTGGATGTAGTGCCTGCCCTCTCCCATTGGGCGCTCAAAGCGCGGCTCGCGGGTGATCAATAATTTTCGTACGTGATTTGTAATACCCGTTTTTACCCGCGCCTCCTAACCCAATACCATTATCCTATCCTTTCTCAATGCTGGTTAATTCATTCTGTGCTACAGCTGTCAGCACGATTCGCTACAGTAGCGGTTGAAGATTAGAAAGAAGCAGACATATTTCTATCTGACCATATACCCTACTGCTACTACTCCAAGAAATGCCATGAAACTGTTCTTCGGATGAGCCTCTCACAAATATTTTCCACCTTGGAGTATTGTTGAAGCACACACACAGTATACTTCTAGTATCGAGAGATCTTCGTCTCTTTATCATGCATCCAAATACTTTTATTCCATTTTCATTTTCTTTCTGGTCTTTTCTTTTTCTTTCTTTCTTGTTATACTTTCCTTTGTTTCATTTTTCATATTATTTCGTCTTGGGCTTTCGTGTACTTCGCCCCTCTTCTTTTCTTTCTATTCTTTATCTTATCTTCTCCTTACTCTTTCCTTTCTGTTCTTTTCTTTTCTATTCTTTGCTTACTGCCCTCTTTCTTTCTTATTCTTTCCTTTCTTCCTCTCTATTCTTTCCTTTCTTACTTTCTTATCTTTTTATGTCTTTCTTTCTTTCTTTCTTTCTTTCTTATCTTTTGTTTACTTTCTGTTACTAACTGCTCTCCTCTTTTTTCTTTATATCTTTATCTTTTCTTGCTGTTCTTTCTATTCCTTCCTTCTTTTCTTACTATCTTTTCTTTTCTTTTTCCTTCTATTCGCTTTCATTTCTTTCCTTTCTTTTCTTCTTTCCTTTCTTTCTTTCTATTCTTTCTTTCGATTCTTTCTTTCTTCATTTCCTCTCTTTTCTCTTCTCTACTCTTTCTCTACTCTCGACTTCCTTATCCTCTTATCCCTCCCTTCCCCTATTCTTCTTCACTCTCCATTCCTTCCACCTACATTTCCTTCCTTTCTTGCCACAGTCTGTATGTGCGCACATTCTCGCCCTCCCTCCCTCACCCCCCTCCTCTACTTTGATGTTAGTTTGTAAACTTGTCAAAGAGTTCCAGACATTATGCTTTCTTCATATCATTTTGAAGCTATAGAAATCATGAAAGACCAACCGACACCAAAGATTTGTTCTAACATCAAACGTAGGCCATTTCAACGAGCACTTTTCAAGTGAGCGAATTAGCTCAATTTAAATTTCTATAACTGACAAAACTCTCGAAATGATGACCCTACCAGATGGTTTTGACTGGTATTTGCGAGGGACCTTCTTATGTATTTCTGGCTCCCTGAGTAACGAATAAATAGAGGATCTCCATTATTTACCCCCCGACCTTCTAAACGCCCTCTCCAATCAATCGTATACTAGCTCCGCTTCCAGCAAACAAACAAGTATTCTCAAAAGAAAGGAACATTGATTGCAGGACAGAATGATAAATGGTTAACTCATACTTTACCAAAAGCTCATCATCAAGCCACTAGGGTCCCCATTACCCCGCTGCTTTTTTTACATCAAGGAAGCCCTCCTAATCAGTCCAGACTCTTCCTACTCTCACCATCAACCAGCCAAAGTGATTTCTCCTCCCACCAAATGATAGACAAATCTTTGGAAAAGCAAATTAACCTTGCCGAGAAAAACGATCCAAAAGATCATTGATGCGAGTAATTATACATACAACTCCACACTTGCATACACTGTCATAGAGTAACTTCACCGTCCCAATATGGATACATTCCTGGCCCTCTGCCTTATTTGGCGCGGCGTTACCCCGTACACTTCCATTACACTACGCAGATAGCCTTCTTTCTTACCCCTGCCCCTGCCTGCACAAAGGACTGTATATCTAGGTCCCAGAATGGACATCTATTTTTTATTCGTTGATATGGGTTTTGTCTCTCCAAGTAAAGCGTCATTTGTGCATGGATATAATTCCTGGACTTTTTCCTGAAAGTCAATAGTGTTTCATTGTGTCTGTTGGAATGGGAGGAGGGGACAGGGAGTCTGCATTTGAAAACAACTTGCAAGCTCAAACAAGCAGAGGGGTCTTGCTGGAATGTCGGCGCAAATGAAAGATCGGGCACAATCAGCGGCAAGCTTGGGAGTCTCTGGTAGAGTTCTCCTGGCGACAGCTTTTAAAAATCTATACACAACTCATTACCTTATAAATCTGCTCTTCTGTTAACCCACATTAATATTTGAAGTGGAAGGCTTCTGGACGACTTCTTATGCTTCCTTGCAAAAACACTCTGCAGCTACCGTGCAAACTGTTAGACTCGTATGGAAGATTTTTTTTGGTGCGTACGCCCTTCCTTTAGGTCAGGTTTCTCCCCTTTGCGGCGGACATGCACTGGCAGCTGCTGTTTGTTCAGCATTGTAGAACCCGATGACTGACAAATATAAATATCTGCAGAAGAAGACCGGAAGACGCCGCATAGTTCCCAAAGTCATTAAGCGTTTCCCGGCTTCCGGGCACTTCTTTTCGGCGCAGAAGCCCGCGCTTCAGCCGCGAGCGCACCGCGACACCGGCACAAATGGCTCTCTGCCCGCGACCGGAGGCATCCCAATATTGTCTCTCTGTTGCATCCGGTCACTTAGGCGACGTCCTCGCAGTATCCGACGAGTTAGCCTTCTGCATTATCTCCGCACCAATGCTCTGCTGACCGTTGCGCGCGCACAATCGCTAGCGTGCCTTATCCCCGGACCCCCAATGCTCTGCCTCGAAAAAAGACCGCTTCTGTCGCAGCTCTAGAAAGCCGCGACGAGAGGCAGTTAAGGGCGAAACGGCAGAAGATACAACAAGCAGCTCCAGCGCGCTCTCGAGCCGGCTTGTGTGGCAGCCGTGCACAACTGTAGAATCACAACTAGTTTCTCGTCCATTCTCGCTGACTTTCCCATTCACGTCATATCTCGAATAGAAGCCAGTCTTGGCACGACGACTTTTCTTTTCGCTTCAGTGCAACACCTCTGCAAGACCCTGCCCTGCTGCAGCTCGTAGGAACAAGTTAAGGAAGTTTTCTGTGCTGAGCCACAGTTGTCTCAGTTGCGAGACAATCTGTGGAAAAGCTTTTGCACTCAGATCTAGGTAGACAAGGGCAGAAGACGCAAAGATTACGGGCTAGTCCGAACAGTAAGGCGCCGGCTCCCGGGGCTTCGTCTATCCGAAGGCACAGAAGTACCCGGGGACCCCGCTCCCGCCCGAAGCGACAACCGCGACCCGCACGATTGCTCTGCTGCGAGCGACCGGCCACGAAGATCGCTCCTGACCTGTACACTAGGCACTCACCCATCCGGCGCCTGCTGCCTTATCCAGCACGATTGTCATGCATTATGTGCCGGCACATGCTCTAGCATGGACACCGGCCACATGGCTCTGCCTTATCGGCACACATGCTCTGCCCCACTTCGAATATTTTAGAAAGCTCGCGCTTCACTTCGGCTCTGAAAAAAGCCGCAGACTGAGAGGCAGTTGCGAAAGCGCGAGGACAAGCAGTTATGCAGCACTGGAATTGTGTTCGCAGCCTGGCAAAAACTGAGTTAGAAAACACTAATTTTCCCACTCTCACTGTCCTCTGTCCTTTCACTTTTATACTGGGGACCACACCTAGCAAGAACAAGATTAATTGGAGAACAACATTTTCTTTTGCTTCTTTGCAAACCCTGCTGGCAGACCTCCTGTGCAGCTCGGCGTAGGAACCCACACGTATTTGCCGAGATAGTTTCTGTGGCTGGCCCAGATTTTACTTCCCGCTTGGCGGGACATTGTGAGAAAACCGCTTTATTGCCTTCAGCATCACTATCCTGAGTGACCAAGGGACGCAGAGACGGCAAGATAGCGGACGCTAATTCCAACAGAAGCGCAGCAGGTCCCGGGCTATCGTTAGTCGCAGAAGCGGGAACCTAGCGAACTCAATCAGGGCGCGGCATGATCGCGCACCGCGCGGGACACCGGCACATGCTTGCCCCAACGTAAGAAAAAGCCGCTTCTTCGGCTTTACAAAGCCGGCAGGAGAGGAGGCAGTGGATAAGCGGAAAGGCGCCCCCGAATAATATAAGAACAAAAGGCAGTTTCAGCAGGATGATTGTGGTGTCGCAGCCAGCACACTGATTAGGAAACATATTTTAGTCCACTCTCCCTGACTTTTCTGCCCCCAATTCACGTTCACGCTATTCGAATCGGTAGAGCAGTTTGTGGGCAACTTTCTTTTGCTACTTAGCAAACACGGAAAAACACCTCCGCGACCTCTGTGCGGCTCATAGACACGTTTGAGATGTTTTCTTGTGCTGGCACCAGTTTCTCCGTTGCGCGAGACATCGTGAAAAGCTCGTTTTTGCTCAAAGATCTAGGGTCAGCGCGCAGGGGGTGCGGGGGCGCCGAAACCCCAGCCGAAGATGGGGAAAGACCTCGAAGCAAGATAGTGACGCTATCCGACAGACAGCGCACAGGATCCCGGCTTCTTTGCCGGCAGGAGCACGCCCGCTCTCGGAGCGCACCGGCGACCGGCACAATTGCTCGTGCTCGCGCGACCGGCACAGTGCTCTCATAGTGACCGGCACCAGCGCTCATGCACTATTATCTTCACAGCACGATTGGCTGCTGCATTATTTCCGGCACAGATGATCTGGCGGGACTGACCGGGGCACAATAAGTTCTCTAGCACTCGAAAAAGCCGCTTCTTCGCCGTTAAAAGCCGCACGGAGACGGCACCACAGTTAAGCTCGAAAGGCGTCAAGAACATAAGGGCAGTCCAGCAACTGGCATTGCAGGCGTGCGCAGCCTGCAAACTGATAGAAAACACTATTTTTTCCATTTCGGCTGACTTTAGTCCCATTCCACGTCACATTATTCCGAAGTGAAAGACAGTCTTCCCCCGAGAACAACTTTCTTATTCGCTTTCCTTGCAAAACACTCTGGCAGACCTGCTGGTGCATGCTCCATCCTAGCAACACGTTTGAAGATGTTTTCCTGTTGCTGGGCGCCAGCCGTTTTTACTCTCTGGCAGGACAACCTCTGGCCACGCATACAGCTTTTTGCTCAGAGGTCTGACAAGGTGCACCAAGCGACGGAATAGTCTCGACGAAGGGATACGGAAGCTGTCGCGAACAGAAGCCGCGCGGGCGGTCCGGGCTTCTTCCGGACACCGCAAATAGCACTGCCGCTCCGGGGAGGGCACCGCGGAACCGCAACATATGCTCTGCACCCGAAAAGAGCGCGCTATCTTCGCTCTCTTAAACGAGACCGCAAGGAGGCAAATGATATCCGCAAGGCGGGGATGTGGGCGAGAACAAAGCAGTTCCAGCAATCTGGGGAGTGATGTGATCGCCGTGCAAGCCCTGCAAAAATCGCATCATAGAAACACTTAATTTTCTCGCACTCTAGCTTCGCTTTATCCTTACTTCACTCTGTGTATATAACGCAATAGAACGCATTATTGGACAACTTTCGTTTGCTTTCAGTTGCAAAACACTCTGCCAGACCTCTGTTGCAGCGCTGGGCCCCGATAGAACACGTTTGAAGAAGTCTTTCTGGCTTGGGCACAAGTCTCTCCTGTTCGCGAGACATCGGTGGAAAGCTTTTGCTCCGTGCTAGGTGACAAGACCGCACGCAGAACGAAGATACGCGAGAACTATGCCGATACAGAAGCGACCGGGAGGACCCCGGTGTCCGGGCTTCTATTCAGGCAAGAAGCCCCAGCTCAGCTCACGAGAGCGCACCGACGACGCGGCACAGAGTGCTCTCTGCGCGACGGCACGCACACCCATGCGTACTCTGTACACGGCTAACAGGTCGCTTCTGCCTATATACCGCCGAGTGCTCGCGAATTATGCCCAGCAATGCTCTGCCATGACCGGCACCCAATGCTCTAGCCTAATAATCGGCACCAATAGCTCACTGCACGTCAGAAAAGCCGGGGTTCATCCTCCCCACAAAAAGACACTGACAGGGGCAGCGAGAACAGGCAGGCCCACAGTTAGACGACGACAAGGGCGAAGAGACAAAGCCCCCAGTCCACTGCACATTGGGCAGTTGCCGACAAAATCATCCAGGGGACCAAAGATCAGCGCAGCGCCTGCAAACTGACTCAGAAACCACGTAGATTTTAGCCATTCTCCCCCTGACTTTTCCAATTCACAGAGGCTTCATCCCCATGATAGGGAACCACACCAATTGGATCCTTATCGGGACCCCCCCCAAATAAGGGGGGGCCCAGTGAGCGATATAGGGACCTATAACACCCTCGGGGGACTGCCCCAAAATCGGTGGGAACCCAAATCAGAACTGGGGACCCGGCACCCGGGGAGCACCCAAAGATCAGGGATGGACCCCAGAAAATAGTTGAGGGAGCCCAATAGGGGTGGGACACCCAAAAACGGGACTGGATAATTCATGGGAGACGGCCCCAACCTTCGGGGGAGATGCAGGGGATGGGGGGCCTGACACCACGGGGGGGGACCAAAAGCCACAGGGATGGGGGGGGCCTGAAACACAGGGGGACCAAAATGTCAAGTGGGGGACCCCAAACCTACTGAAGGTCCTGTGGGGATGGGAAGGGCCAGCCTCCCGGAGTGTTCAGGGGATTTTGGACCCCCGGGGGTCTCAGGATTTGGGACCGCCCGCCCCGTGGGGGCGTTCAGCGACGGGGCTTTCGGGGGATCCAGCTTCGCCCAGAACGAGGGCGGGGGACCCAAAAACAACTCCTGAGGGTGGCCTGGGTGCGAAGCCCCCAAATCCTTGGGGACCCGGCTCCCAGCTCCCCTGGACCCACAACCAGAGAGACCCAAACCCTAACAGGGACCACCGGATCTCACAGGGACCCCCTTAATTCCAGCACGCTTGTTGCCCCATTATCCCCCCCCAAACCTCTAAAGATTCAGTGCTCCACCAAATACCCCGAGCCCCTCAATCCAAATTCCCCCAGCTCCCCAATCCACCCCAATCCTCAGAACCCCCCAAAATCCCCCCCCAGTTCCCCAATCATCAGAACCCCAAATCTCCCCAAACCAGTCTCATGTTCTCCCGACCCCCCCCGTGATCCCCCCAAACTCATCAGAGACCCCAAAATCCCCCTAATTCAGAGCGCTTTAACCCCGTTCCCCAAATTCCCCCAACGGGTCCCCCTGAAATCCCCAAATCCCCAAATCCCGCGTCAAATCATCAGAGCCCCTCTCCAAAACCCCCCATCCAAATCCCCCCAAATCCCCCAAATCCCAAATTCATAGCAGCCCCCTTAAACCACTTCCCCAATTCCCCCAATCCCCTCAAATCCTATAGAACTCTCTACAGTCTGCTCAGATCCCCCCAATCCTCAGTAGACCCCAATCCCCAAATCCTTTAATCCCCCTAAACCGCCATCCCCCCCCTTTACCCCAAATCCCCCTATCTCCCAATTTCCTCTCAAGCATCCCCAAAAATCCCCAAATCTCCCCCAATTCTCCAATCCCCCCAATCTCAGAGACCCCAATGTCCCCAAATCCCCTTAATCCCCCCAACCTCCAAATCTCCCTCAAAATATCCCCATTTCCCCCCCAACTCCCCCCTCATATTCCTCTTCAAGTTCCCCAAATCCCCCCAAATCCCTCCCAGAGACCGCCCACCAAAACTGCCCCCAAATCACTCAATTCCACCCCAAATCACAAATCCTCTCAACCTCCCCCAATCCCCCCAGTCTCTTCAATCCCCCAAATTTCCCGCAAACCCCCTTAAACTCCCAATTTCCTCAATCCCGCCAATCTCCTTTCGTGTCCCCAATCCTCATTCTCCAAATCCCCTCCATCCCCCCCCAAATCCCTCTAAGAGACTCCCCAATCCCCTCAAATTTCCCCCCAAATCCTTGGCCAAATCCCCCCCAAATTCCCCCAGAACCTACCCCCAAATCCTGTGCCAATCCTCCAGATCCTCTCAAATCCCCCGCAAATTCCTCCTCAACTCCCCATTCCCAATCCTGCCAAAATCCCACCCCAAATTCCCCCAACCCCAAATTTTCCCAACCCCCCCCCTAGAATCTCCTCTCAAGTTCCCCCCAAATCGCCCCCAAATTCCTTGCACAATCCCCCCCTGCACCGCCATCCCTAGAGGACCCCCCCAAATTCCTCAATTGTCTCGCAATCCGCCAGATCCGCCAAATCCCCCCAATCCCTCCTCAAACTCAAATTTCCCCCAATCCCCAATCCTTCAGCTTCCCCAATCTCCACATTCTTCCAAATCACCCCCTCCTCAGAGATCCCCCAAAATCTCTCACAGTCCACCCAAACCCAAATCTCTCTCAAACCTCCCCAAATGCTGCCAATTGCCAATCCAAATTACACCAATCCTCTCAATCCCAATTTCCCAACCCCCCATGTCTTCCTCTCGAAGCTCTCATAATCCTCAAGAGACCCCCCCAATCTCCCCAATCTCTCAGAGACCCCCAAATCTCCCATTCTCCAAATCCCCCAGATCCTCAGACAGAAACCCCCCAGTCCCCCCATTTCCCCACCTGTGCACCAGCAGCAGCTCCTCGTCGCTGGCCGGGCGGCACTGGGGGGGGCACGGGGTGTCAGGGGGGTCCCCGAAATCCCGGGGGGGTCCCCGAGATCTGCAGGGACCCCAAAGGGGAGGAGGGAGGGGGGAGGAGGGAGGGGGGACCCCGAGTTTGGGGCTCACCGGGACGGGGACGCAGCGCTGGAGCAGCTCCTGCAGGGCCGGACCCCCGGGGGGGCTGCGGGACCCCGAAGGTCAGGGGGGACCCCAAAATCACCCAGGGGACGCCAAAAACACCCAGGGGACCCCAAAAACACCCAGGGAACCCCAAAGGTCAGGGGGGACCCCAAAGGTCAGGGGGGACCCCAAAAACACCCAGGGGACCCCAAAATCACCCAGGGGACCCCAAAAACCGCCCGGGGGACCCCAAAACCACCAGCTGGACCCCAAAATCCCCGGAGGGACCCCAAAATCCCCAGGGGACCCCAAAGGTCAGGGGGGACCCCAAAAACACCAGGGGATCCCAAAACCTCCCCCGGGGACCCCAGAATCACCCAGGGGATCCCAAAAACCACCCGGGGACCCCAAAATCACCCAGGGGACCCCAAAATCCCCGGAGGGACACCAAAGGAGACCCCAAAACACCCCCAGGGAACCTAAGGGTAAGGGGGGACCCCAAAACCCCCCCCGGGACCCCAAAACCCCTGAGAGGACCCCAAAGGTCGGGGGGGACCCCAAAGGTCGGGGGGGACCCCAGAAATCCCCAGGGGGACCCCAAAGGTCAGGGGGAGACTTCCCTGACCCCAAAACCCGGGGGAGACCCCAAAATCCCCAAAGGGACCCCGAGATTTTGGGGGAGGGGGGCTGGGCTTTGGTGGAGGGGATTTGGGGGAATTTGGGGGAATTTGGGGCATTTGGCAGAATCTGGGGGATTTGGTGAAATTTGGGGGAATTTGAGAGATTTGATGAAATTTGGGGCATTTGGGGGAATTTGGAGACTTTGGTGGAACCTGGGGGATTTGGGAGGATTTGTAGAATTCAGGGCATTTCCAGATTCCGGGAGATTTGGGGGAGATTTGGGGGATTCGGGGNACCGGGACGGGGACGCAGCGCTGGAGCAGCTCCTGCAGGGCCGGACCCCCGGGGGGGCTGCGGGACCCCCAAGGTCAGGGGGGACCCCAAAAACACCCAGGGGACCCCAAAATCACCCAGGGAACCCAAAAACACCCAGGGGATCCCAAAGGAAAGAGGGGACCCCAAAGGTCAGGGGGGACCCCAAAGGTCAGGGGGGACCCCGAAGGTCAGGGGGGACCCCAAAATCACCCAGGGGACCCCAAAATCACCCAGGGGACCCCAAAGGAAAGAGGGGACCCCAAAGGTCAGGGGGGACCCCAAAATCCCCCCAGGGACCCCAAAAACACCCAGGGGACTCCAAAACACCCCGGGGACCCCAAAATCCAAGCGGGGACCCCAAAATCACCCAGGGAACCCCAAAACCACCAGCTGGACCCCAAAATCCCCGGAGGGACCCCAAAATCCCCAGGGGACCCCAAAGGTCAGGGGGGACCCCAAAATCACCCAGGGGATCCCAAAAACCGCCCGGGGACCCCAAAACCACCCAGGGGACCCCAAAATCCCCAGGAGATCCCAAAGGTCAGAGGGGACCCCAAAAACACCCAGGGGATCCCAAAAACCGCCCGAGGATCCCAAAAACACCCAGGGAACCCCAAAAACACCCAGGGGGACCCCAAAATCCACCCGGGGACCCCAAAAACACCCAGGGGACCTCAAAACACACCCAGGGGACCCCAAAACCACCTGGGGACCCCAAAATCCCCGGAGGGACACCAAAGGAGACCCCAAAACACCCCCAGGGAACCTAAGGGTAAGGGGGGACCCCAAAACCCCCCCTGGGACCCCAAAACCCCCGAGAGGACCCCAAAGGTCGGGGGGGACCCCAAAGGTCGGGGGGAACCCCAGAAATCCCCAGGGGGACCCCAAAGGTCGGGGGGAGACTTCCCTGACCCCAAAACCCAGGGGAGACCCCGAAATCCCCAAAGGGACCCCGAGATTTTGGGGGAGGGGGGCTGGGGTTTGGTGGAGGGGATTTGGGGGATTTGGGGCATTTTGGGACATTTGGGGCATTTGGCAGAATCTGGGGGATTTGGTGAAATTTGGGGGAATTTGGGGGATTTGGTGAAATTTGGGGGAATTTGAGGGATTTGATGAAATTTGGGGCATTTGGTGGAATTTGGAGAGTTTGGTGGAACTTGGGGGATTTGGGAGGATTTGTAGAATTCAGGGGATTTCCAGATTCCGGGAGATTCGGGGGGGACTAGGGGGCTCGGGGGGATTTGGG
>NDFG01000166.1:54258-67768 GCA_002167245.1 Sporophila hypoxantha
AGGGATATTTAGGGATATTTTGGGGTGGTTTTTGGCTCTCTCACCCTGTGCAGTTTGTAGTAGAGCCCGCAGGCGTTGCAGACGGGGTGTGGGGTATTTTGGGGGTATCTCAGGGATATTTAGGGATATTTTGGGGTGGTTTTTGGCTCTCTCACCCTGTGCAGTTTGTAGTAGAGCCCGCAGGCGTTGCAGACGGGGTTTGGGATATTTTGGGGATAATTTGGGATATTTTGGCTCTCTCACCCTATGCAGTTTGTAGTAGAGGCCGCAGGCGTTGCAGACGGGGTGTGGGGTATCTCAGGGATATTTAGGGATATTTAGGGATATTTTGGCTCCCCTTACCCTATGCAGTTTGTAGTACAATCCGCAGGCGTTGCAGACGGGGTGTGGGGTATTTTGGGGGTATCTCAGGGATATTTTGGGGTGGTTTTTGGCTCCCTTACCCTGTGCAGTTTGTAGTAGAGCCCGCAGGCGTTGCAGACGGGGTGTGGGGTATCTCAGGGATATTTTGGGGATATTTAGGGATATTTTGGGATATTTTGGGGTCCCTCACCCTGTGCAGTTTGTAGTAGAGCCCGCAGGCGTTGCAGACGGGGTTTGGGATATTTTGGGGATAATTTGGGATATTTTGGGGATAATATGGGATATTTTGGCTCTCTCACCCTGTGCAGTTTGTAGTACAGCCCGCAGGCGTTGCACACGGGGTTTGGGATGGCTCAGGGATATTTTGGGGATATTTAGGGATATTTTGGGATATTTTGGGGGTATCTCAGGGATATTTTTGGCTCTCTCACCCTGTGCAGTTTGTAGTAGAGGCCGCAGGCGTTGCAGACGGGGTGTGGGATATTTTGGGGTGGTTTTAGGGATATTTTGGGGTCCCTTACCCGGTGCAGTTTGTAGTAGAGCCCGCAGGCGTTGCAGACGGGGTTTGGGGTATCTCAGGGATATTTTGGGATATTTAGGGATATTTTGGGGTGGTTTTGGGGTCCCTTACCCTGTGCAGTTTGTAGTAGAGCCCGCAGGCGTTGCAGACGGGGTTTGGGGTATTTTGGGGGTATCTCAGGGATATTTTGGGGATATTTTGGGGTGGTTTTTGGCGTCCCTTACCCTATGCAGTTTGTAGTACAGCCCGCAGGCATTGCAGACGGGGTTTGGGATATTTTGGGGATATCTTGGGATATTTTGGAGATATTTAGGGATATTTTGGGGTGGTTTTTGGCTCTCTCACCCTATGCAGTTTGTAGTACAGCCTGGAGGCGTTGCAGACGGGGTTTGGGGTATCTCAGGGATATTTTGGGGATATTTTGGGGATATTTAGGGATATTTTGGGGTGGTTTTAGGGATATTTTGGGGTTCCTTACCCGGTGCAGTTTGTAGTAGAGCCCGCAGGCGTTGCAGACGGGGTGTGGGGTATCTCAGGGATATTTAGGGATATTTAGGGATATTTTGGGATATTTTTGGCTCCCCTTACCCTATGCAGTTTGTAGTAGAGCCCGCAGGCGTTGCAGACGGGGTTTGGGATATTTTGGGGGTATCTCAGGGATATTTTGGGATATTTAGGGATATTTTGGGGTGGTTTTTGGCTCTCTCACCCTGTGCAGTTTGTAGTACAATCCGCAGGCGTTGCAGACGGGGTGTGGGGTATTTTGGGGGTATTTTGGGGATATTTAGGGATATTTAGGGATATTTTTGGCTCCCCTTACCCTGTGCAGTTTGTAGTACAATCCGCAGGCATTGCAGACGGGGTTTGGGATGGCTCAGGGATATTTTGGGGATATTTTGGGATATTTTGGGGTTCCTTACCCTGTGCAGTTTGTAGTAGAGCCCGCAGGCGTTGCAGACGGGGTGTGGGGTATTTTGGGGGTATCTCAGGGATATTTAGGGATATTTTGGGGTCTCTCACCCTGTGCAGTTTGTAGTACAGCCGGCAGGCGTTGCAGACGGGGTGTGGGGTATTTTGGGGGTATCTCAGGGATATTTTGGGGATGTCTTTGGCTCTCTCACCCTGTGCAGTTTGTAGTACAATCCGCAGGCGTTGCAGACAGGCTCCCCGCGGGGGCTGCGCCTCCACAGCGTGGTGGTGCTGGTCTGGCAGTTGCTGCAGACGGTGCCGGCGCGTTTGCTCACCAGCTGCCACAGGGGGTGCGGGTCAGCGGGGGGGTCTGGGGGCGCTGAGGGGGGATTGGGGGGAGCAGATCCCCGCACCAAAATCCCCCCCGTCCCTTCCATTACCCAAACCTCCAAATCCCAATCCCCCCAAACCCACAATCCCCAACCTCTACATCCCCAAATCCCTCACAGTCCCCCCCAGCACACCCCAAATTCCCCTAAACCCTCCTTACACCCAAAAATTCTCTCTGGTCTCCCAAATCGCCCAAACCCTTTCTCTCTGCACCACAAATCCGTTTTTACGTCTCCCCAAACCCTCCTTAAGGCCCAAACTCCACCCCAAACCCACTCTGCCCCCCAAATCCCTCATGCACGTGCCCCCAAATCACCCTCTCAGTGCCCCAATCCCCTCTCAGTGCCCCCTAAAGTCCCCTCTCGTGCTCCCCCCAGCACCCGCTCCAGTGCCCCAAACCCCCTCTGCTCCCCAAACCCCTCCCAGTGCCCCCAAATCCTCTCAGGTGCCCCAAACATGACCGCTCTGCGCGACCCCCCAACCCCCCTGGAGTCCCTCAAACCCCTCTCAGTGCCCCCAAAACCCCTTGAAAGCCCCCCAATCCCCTTAGTGCCCCGCAAACCACCTTTACCCTCCCCATCCCCTCTCAGTGCCCCCAATCCCTCTCAGCGCCCCAAACCCCTTGGAGTCCCCCCAATCCCTTCTCAGTGCCCCCAATCCCTCTGTCCCCCCCAACTCCCCCTCAGTGCCCCCAAACCCCTCTGTCCCCCCAAATCCCCTCTCAGTGGCCCCCAAATTCCCCCTCTGCTCCCCCAGCCCCCTCTCATGCCCCAATCCCCCCTCTGCTCCCCCAATCCCTCCAGTTCCCAAATCCCCTCTCAGTGACCCACCAAACCCCTTTTACCGCCCCAAACCCTCTTCCCGTGCCCCAAACCCTTTTACCCCCCCCCCCAATCCCCACTCAGTGCCCCAAACCCTTTTTACTCCCCCCAAGATCCTCCTTGGAGTCCCAATCCTTCTAGTGCCCCCAATCCTTCTCAGTGACACCCCAAAACGCCCTTGCCCTCCCTTGCTAGGGGCTAGCTACGGTGACTTCCAACTAACCTCTTCCAGTGCCCAAACCCCTCTTGTCCCCCAATCCCCTAGTGCCCCCAAATCCCTTTACTTCCCAAACCCCCTCTCAGGTGCCGCCAATCCCCCTCTGTCCCCCCGAATCCCTCTCAGGTGACCCCCAAGCCCTCCTCTTCAAGTGCCCAAATCCCCTCTGCCCCCCGCCCCAAAACACGCCCATCTGCTGCCCCCAATCCCCTCTCCAGCGGGCCCCCAAACCCCTCTCAGGCCCCCAATTCCGCTCTCTGCTCCCCCAATCCCTTCTCAAGTGTGCCTCCACAACCCACTCTGCTGCTCCCCCGCCCCCTCAGTGCCCCCAAACCCTCTCAGTGCCCACCTAACCCCTTGGAGTTTCCACCCTAATCCCCCCTCAGTGCCCAAACCCCTTGGAGTCCCCCCAAATCCCCTCCTCATGTGCCCCCAAACCCTTTTAACCCACCCCACAATCCCTTTCTCAGTGCCTCCCCAATCCCTCCTGTCCCCCCAATCCCCTCTCAGTGCCTCCCCAATCCCTCTCAGTGCCCCAACCGCTCTGCTCCCAATTCCCCTCCAGCGCCCCAAATCCCCTCTAGTTGCCCCCAATCCCCTCTCAGTGCCCCCAAACCTCTCTGCTCCCCCCCAATCCCCTCAGCGCCCCCAAACGCCCTCGCGTGCCCGCCACCCTGTGGGCAGCTGGTGAGCAAGACGCGCCGGCACCGTCTGCGAGCAATGCCAGACGCAAGCACCAACCACGCTGCTGGAGGCGCAGCCCGCGCGCGGGAGCGCCGTCTGCAACGCCTGCGCTTGTACTACAAACTGCATAGGGTAACGGGACCCAAATAACTCCTTAAACCACCCCCAACAATATCCCTAAAATATCCTGAGCCCATCCCAAACCCCGCTGCAAACGCCTGCGGGCTCTACTAACAAACTGCACAGGGTGAGAGAGCCAAAAATATCCCTAAACCACCCCAAAATATCCCAAACCGCCGTCTGCAACGCCTGCGGCTCTACTACAAACTGCAAGCGGGTAAAGGGGAGCCAAAATATCCCAAAATATCCCAAATAATCCCTGAGATAAACCAAATACCCCCAGACCCGTCTGCAACGCCTGCGGATTGTACTACAACACTGGCACAGGGTAAGGGATGCCAAAAATATCCCTAATTATCCCAAATTATCCCAAAATATCCTTGAGCCATCCCAAACCCCGTCTGCAACGCCGCGGGCTGTACCCTACAAACTGCACCGGGTTGAGAGAGGCCCAAAAATATCCCTAATATCCCAAAAATATCCCTGACGCGCATCCCACCCGGTGCAAACGCCCTGCAAGCTTACTACAAACTGCACAGCGTGAGAGAGACCAAAAACCAGACACTCAAATATCCCCAAAATATCCCTAAAATATCCCTGAGATACTCCCACACCGCCGTCTGCAACGCCTGCGGGCTCTACTACAAACTGCACAGGGTAGGGGAGCCAAAAACCACCCAAAATATCCCCAAAATATCCCAAAACATACCTCCATGAGATCCCCACACCCCGTTCTGACATACGCCTGCGGGCTCTACTACAACATGCACCGGGTGAGAGAGCCAAAAACCACCCAAAATATCCTAAATATCTCCAAAATCATCCCCAAATCATATCCCAAATACCCGGCGTCTGCAACGCCTGCGGCTGTACTACAAACTGCAACGGTCGGGTGAGAGAGCCAAAAATATATCCCTAAAGTATCCCCAAAATATCATGAAGATACCCCACACCCCGTCTGCAACACATGCGGATTGTATTACAAACTGCACCGGTGAGAGACCCCATATCAATCGCACCCAAAATATCCCCACAATATCCGAAAATATCCCTGAGATCCCCCAATACCCCCACCCCCCGTCTGCAACGCCTGCGGCCTCTACTACAAACTGCACAGGGTTGAGAGAAGCCAAAAACCACACCCAAAAATATCCCTAAATATCCCCAAAATATCCAAAAATATCCTGAGATACCCCAAACCCTGTGTGCAACACCTGGGGGCTGTAACTACAAACTGCACACGGGAAAAGGAACCCCAAAAATATCCCCAAATATCCCCAAAATATCCCAAATACCCCAACACTCCCGTCTGCAACGCCTGCGGCTCTACTACAAACTGCAGCCGGGTGAAGAGAGCCAAAAACACCCCAAATATCCCCAATAATCCTATATCCCTCGAAATACCCAAACCCCGTCTGCAACGCCTGCGGGCTCTACTACAAACTGCACCGGGTAAGGGACCCCAAAACTATCCCTAAATATCCCAAAATATCCCAAAATATCCCTGAGATACCCCACACCCCGTCTGCAACGCCTGCGGGCTGTCTACAAACTGCATAGGTGAGAGAGCAAAAATATCCCAAAAATCCATCCCAAAATATCCCCAAACCCTGTCTGCAACGCCTGCGGGCCTCTACTACAAACTGCCATAGGCGTGAGGGACCCCAAAACATCCCTAAACCACCACCCTAAAATTCCTAAATGCCCCCAAAATATCCCTGAGATACCCACACCCGTGTGCAACGCTGCGGCTGTACTGAAACAACCGCAACGGGTGGGGACCCCCAAAACCACCTTAAAAATATCCTTGAAATATCCCACAATACCCGAAACCGCCCTAAACCACCCAAAAGGCCCTGAGGCTGCACCCCCGCAAACACCCGCAGGGCATGCAAACGCCCAAATCCCCCCCAAATTCCTCAGCTCCAGGAGGGGAACGGGCGAGGGATTTTTGGGGTTCAGTTCACTGATGGAGGTGGGGTGGAACTTTGGGGGGGGTGGTCCCCCCAGATCCGGGGATCTTAAAATCTCCCTCGGATTTGGGAGACCCCCACACCTCAAGATTTTGGGGAATCCCCCAGATTGCAGGACCCCCCTTGGATTTCGGATCCCCCTTGGATTTCGGGGAATCCCCGCGGAATTGGGGACCCCCCGCGGTTTTGGGACCCTCCCGGATTTAGGGACCTCCCCCGCCCCGATACTGGCGCCGCGCACCGTTTTTGGGGCCCCCCGAACCGCCGTTTCCCCCCCGCCCAGGCTGAACCGGCCCGCTGGACATGCTCGCAAGGACGGGATCCAGCACGCTAAACCGCAAGTCTCGGAATGGGGCAAGAACAGGGCGCCAGGGGGTGCGCCGCGCCCCGGGGGGGTCCCCGAAACCTCGGCGGGCCCGCCCCTGCCCCCCCGCGCCCCCAGCCCCCGCACCGAAGGACCCGGCTCCGGGCTCTTCGCGCTCCGGGCCCCTCGTGCCTGTCCGGGCACCTGCTGCCTTCCCCCCCGCGGGCCCTTCTGGGGTGCGAATTCGCGGGCCCCCCCGCCCCCGGCGCGCGCCCCCCGGGTCAGCCCGCAGCTCTAACGGCGGGGTCCCCACGTACAGTTTCGTACGACAGAGCCCGGCCTCAGCCTCGTTCTTGGGGGGGATGGGGGCGGTGGTGTGCTTGGGGAACACCACAAAAGAGCTTAAATTATAAGTGGCGTTCCCACCAGCCGTTGGGACAACGAATGTTAGAATCCAAGATGCGCGGCCATCCCAATGGGGCATGGGCATATGGCGCCCCTCCGTGAACACTGCCAGTATGGCAGGCCCCCATGAGCGCAGCCAACATGGCAGCCTCCCATGGAACAACCAAATCATGGCGGCTGCACGCGGGCACCAACCATACATGCGGCGGCGCACCTCACGAGCATAGCCAACCATGGCGGCCTGCATGAGCACAGCCAACATGGAGGACCGTAAAAGTGGGCCGGCGCGCCAAGGCCTCGCCCCTCATTTGACACGCACGCCCATCACCGTTCACACGCCCTTCACTGACACAGACCACCATTTAACCCGCCCCGTCATTCGTGACGTCAACACCCAGCCGCGGCTGAACCACGCCCCTCAGGGCCCGCCCCTTACTCCCGCTCCTGCCCCGCCCGGCTTGAACGTCATCGCGCGGCGCGCCTCGCGCCAGCGTCCTCGCGCGGGGCTGCACGTGAGTGAGGCGCGCT
Source organism: Sporophila hypoxantha (assembly GCA_002167245.1). Classification (NCBI taxonomy): domain Eukaryota; kingdom Metazoa; phylum Chordata; class Aves; order Passeriformes; family Thraupidae; genus Sporophila; species Sporophila hypoxantha. Next base: position 61,493 of record NDFG01000166.1, read on the forward strand.
CCGGCCCCGCCCGGGACCGCACCGAACCGCCGCGGACCCCGAACCCTCCGGAGCCCTCCCGGGACCCCCGGACCCCCGGAGCCCCCCAGGAGCCCCGGGCCTCCCCGGCCCCGGCCCTGCACCCCCTCCGGCCCATTTGGTTTCCCGCCGGCGCCCGCCCGCGCGCTGTGCCGCCGCTGTGCCCCGCTGTGCCGCCGTGTGTCCCGCTGTGCCGGGGCCTGCCCCCGCTGATGACCGCTGTGCGCCCAGCTCACCCGGCTGTGCCGCAGGTGGTCCCGCGGTTCCCCACCGGTGTTCCATTCTGTCGCATCCATCCCTCTGTCCCGCTGTGCCCTCCCCTGTCCCCATCTGTCCCCTGAACCGTGTTCCCCGGTGTCCCCCATCTGTCCCCTGAAACCGTGGTCCCCCCCATTCCCCCCCCACGCCTGTTCCCATGCTGTTCCCGTGTCCCTCACTGTCCCCTAACCCGTGTCCCCCGGTATCTCCCAGCGGCTTGTCCCTCTGTCCCCCTCTGTCCCCATTTGTCCCCCTCCTCGTGTCCCCCTATATTCCCCCCATTTTCCCCGCAGCTGTCCTAACCGTGTCCCCATTCGTCCCCTAAACCCGGTGTCCCCCCCTGTCCCCCCATTTTCGCCCCCACTGTCCCCTAACCCGTGTCCCTCCCTGTGCCCAATCCTTCATTCGTCCCGCCACTGTCCCTAACCCGTGTCCCCCCATTGTCCGCCGGCACTGTCCCTAACCCGTGGTCCCCCCCGTCCCGTATTGTCCCGCACTGTCCCCTAACACCGTGTCCCTCCCTGTCCGCCCCCCATTGTCCCGCCACTGTCCCCAACCCAGTGTCCCCCCCAGGCCCCCGCGATGCCCCCGCGCCGACGCCCGCTAGAGCCCCCCCGGCTGGCCATGGTGAGAGGCGGCGGGCCAGCAACGAGGGCGGGGCAGGTGGCGGAGCTGATGGGGGCGTGGGGCGGAGACCCAGCGCCCGAAACGGAGCGGGGTCCGCGTGGCCGGAAGTGGCGGGCTTCGGGAGGGGCGGGGCCGCGCGGACACGCCCAAACTCCGGGCTCCATGCTGGCTGCCACGGGGTGGGCGTGGTCTGTTTGAGTGGGCGTGTCCTAATTGGGCGTGGCCTTACGGGCCTCGCCTCCGTGGTACCTGGAGGGTTCAGTGGGCGGTGGGTTACAGTTGGTGCGGTCGGCTGGGCGTTGGTTTTCGCGGTGTTTGTCCTATGTGGCGTGGCTGCGTGGCGCTGGTCTGACGGAGGCATCCGCCAGGGCCGCGCGGGTGCGGCGGCTTCCCCAGCAGGGGCGCTGGTGCCAGGCGCGCCGGCGCGGGCGCGCGGCGGGGCCCGGGAGGGCGGGGCTGGAGGCGGAGCTTTCAGCAGCTGGTAACGGGGGGGGGAACCCAAAAATGGGGGCGCGGGACCATTGTGGGGGGCTGGGGGCGCGAGCTTCAGCGCAGCTGGTAACGGGGGGGGAACCGCAAAAATGGGGGGATCGGGGACATTTGAGGGCTGGGGGCGGAGCTCTCAGCAGCTGGTAACGGGGGGCGGGGGGGAACCCAAAAAATGCGGGGGCAAGGGACACTTGGGGGGGGCTGGCGGCGGAGCTTACAGCAAGCTGGTAAACGGGGGGGGGGGGAACCCCATAAAAATGGGCGGGGCAGGGAACCATTGGGGGGACTGGCGGGCGGAGCGTACGAGCTGTGGAACGGGGGGGGGGAAGCTACAAAAAATGGGGGGTTTCTGGGGGGGCTGGGGCTACGCAGTAGCTTGTAATGGGGGAGCACCCAAAAATGGGCAAGATTCTGGGGGGTTCTGCGGGTCTGGACATTCGTGGGCGACTATGTGAGGGCTGGAGGTGAGTACACGCAGCTGGCAAACGGGGGGGACCCAAAATGGGGGCTTGGCGGGGGGGTCTCGGGACATGGGGCGGCAGCTGGAGCTTCACGCAGCTGGTACAGGGGGGGGGCGACCCCAAAAACTGAGGGGGTTTCTGGCGGGTTCTGGGGTTCCTGGGATATGGGGGGGCTGGAGGAGGCAGCTACAGCCCGCTGGTAACGGGGGAGACCCAAAATTGGTTTTGGGGGTCCCTGGGGTGTCCAGTTCCGCCCAGACCCCGAATCCGCCCCACCCGAGCAGATTTTGGGGGCCGAGCGCCCAGGACGGCTCCACGGGCCGGCTGGCCCGAGATGGAGGGGCACGGCAGCGGGCACGGCGAGACGGGCAGCTGTACTGGCACCACAAATACCCCGCAAATCAGCCACCCAAATTCCCACCTCAAATCCCAGCCCAAATCCCACCCAAATCCCCACCAAATCACCCAATACCCCCCAAATCCCACTCAAATACCCCAAATACCCTCTCTCAATTCCCACCCAATACCGGCCCGTCAAATCCCCCAATTCTCCCCCAAATACCCCCGATATCCCCAATACCCAATACTCCCCCAATACCCCAAATCCCACCCAAATACCCGACCCAAATTACCGCCCCCCAAATACCACCCAAATATTCCTGAATCCCCCAAAATCTCCCAAATCCCCCCAAATCCCAGCACAATACCCCAAATACCACCCAAATACCCCAATACGCCCCAAATACTCCCCGTGCAAATACCAGCCCAAATCCCCCCAAATCCACCCAAATACCCCCGTGAATTCCCAAATCCCCACGAATCTCCCCCAAATCCGCTCCCAATATCCCCAAGCGACTGCTCTCAATCCCCACCAATCCCCCAATACCCCCCGAAATCCCACACCAAGATCCCCCCCAAATCCAGCCAAATACCCCACAAAAACCCCACAAAATCCCCTCAAATACCTCCCAAATCCTCACCCAAATCCCACCCAAATACCCCCCAAATAGCCCCAAATCCCACCCAATCCCCCCAAATACCCCCAAAATATCCCCTGAATCTCCTAAAATCCCCAAATTACCCCAAATACCCTCAAATCCCCCCAAATTCCACCAAATCCCCCCAAATATCCCTGAATATCCCAAATCTCCCCCAAATCCCCGCAGCCCCTAGTCCCCGCCCGATCTCCCTGGAATTGGAAATCCCCTGAATTCTACAAATCCTCCAAATCCCCAAGTTCCACCAAAACTCTCAAATTCCACCAACTGCCCCAAATCTTCATCAAATCCCTCAAATTCCTCGTCCAAATTTCAACCAAATCCCGCCAAATTCCCCAAATTTCACCAGAATCCCAGATTCTGCCAACAATGCCTCAAATTCCCAAAATGCCGGCAAATCCCCAAATCCCCTCACCAAACCCCACCCCCTCCACCAAAATCTCGGGGTCCCTTCTGGGGATTTCGGGGTCTCCCTTGGGTTTTGGGGTTCAGGGCAAGTCTCCCCCCGACCTTTGGGTCCCCCTGGGATTTTCTGGGTTCCCCCGACCTTTGGGGTCCCCCCGCACCTTTGGGGTCCTTCTCGGGGTTTTGGGGTCCCAGGGGGGGTTTTGGGGCCCCCCTTAACCCTTAGGTTTCCCTGGGGCGTGTTTTGCGGGTCCCCTTTGGTGTCCCTCCGGGATTTGGGGTCGCCAGGTGGTTTTGGGGTCCCCTGGGTGTTTTTGAGGTCCCCTGGGTGTTTTTGGGGTCCCCGGGTGGATTTTTTGGGGTCCCCTGGGTGCTTTTTGGGGTTTCCCTGGGTGTTTTTGGGATCCTCGGGCGGTTTTCTGGATCCCTGGGTGTTTTTCTGGGTGTCCCCCTCTGACCTTTGGGAATCTCCTGGGGATTTTGGGGTCCGCTGGTGGTTTTTGGGGGTCCCCGGCGGTTTTGTGGAATCCCCTGGGTGATTTTGGGGTCCCCCCTGACCTTTGGGTCCTGGGAATTTGGGGTCCCTCCGGGGATTTTGGGGTCCAGCTGGTGGTTTTGGGGGTTCCTGGGTGATTTCTGGGGTCCCCGCTTGATTTGGGGTCCGCGGGGTTGTTCTGGAGTCCCTGGGTTGTTTTGGGGTCGCTGGGGGATTTTGGGGTCCCCCTGACCTTTGGCGGGTCCCCTCTTTCCTTTGGGGTCCCTGCGTGTGACTTTTGGGGGTTCCCCTGTGTGATTTGGGTCCCCCCCTGACCTTCGGGGTCCCCCCTGAACCTTGGGGTCCCCTGACGTTTGGGGTCCCCTCTTTCCTTTGGGATCCCTGGGTGTTTTTGGTTCCCTGGTTGATTTTGGGGTCCCTGGGTGTTTTTGGGGTCCCCCTGAACTTGGGGGGTCCCGCAGCCCCCCGGGGGTCGGCCCTGCGGCAGCCTGCTCCAGCCGCTGCGTCCCCGTCCCGGTTTGAGCCCAAACTCCGCGGGGTCCCCCCTCCCACTCCGCTCCTCCCTTCTTGGGGTCCCCCTGCAAGATCTCGGACCCCGTGACACTGGTCCTGCCCCCCCCAGTTGCGCCCGCCAGCCGACGAGGCAAGCTGCTGCTGGCTGCACAGCGTGGGGAACCTTTGGGGGATTTTGGGGGGACTGGGCGGGGGATTTGGAAGAATTGGGAAGGATTTGGGGGCAGCTTGAGAGGAGAATTTGGGGGGGATTTTGGGGGGTGTAGGGGAGTTTGGGGGGTCTCTGAGGGATTTTGGGGCGGGATTTGGAGAATCTTGGGCGAGGATTTGGGGGGGTCTCTGTAGGGATTTGGGGGAATTTGGGAGGGGATTTTCTGCCAGGATTTGGGGGGCATTTTGGCAAGAATTGAGGAGGATTTGGGGGAAGCTTGAGAGGAGATTGGGGGCGATTGGGGGGGTTTAGGGGATTTGGCGGGGGACTTTGGAGAATTGGTGGGGGGATTTGGGGAGGATTTGGGGGTCCTCTGAGGGATTGTGGGGGCTGTTGAGAGGAAGAAATATGGGGGGGGTTGGGGAATTTGGGGAGCGTTTGAGAGGGATTTTGGGGGTATTTGGGCAGATTTGGCAGATTTTGGGGGGAGGTTTGAGAGGAGATTTGGGGGTTTTGGGGTGGAATTTGGAGAGGACTTTGGGGGTCTCTGAGGGATTTTGGGGGGATTTGGAGAATGTGGAGGATTTGGGGGAAGCTGAAGAGGAGATTTGGGGGGAGTTGGGGGAAATTTGGGGAGGTTTTGAGAGGGGACCTTGGGGGGATTTGAGAGGGTCTGGGGGGGTCTCTGGAGGGATTTGGGGGGATTTTGGGGTTCAAGTTTGAAGAGGGGATTTTGGGGGTTTGGGGTGGAATTTTGAGAGGATTTTGGGCGGGGATTTGGGTCTCTGAGGGATTTGGGGGGATTTGGGGTTAAGTGTTTGAGAGGAGTTTTTGGGTGACATTGGGGAGGTTGGAAGAGGGGGTTTGGGGGATTTTGGGGGAGATTTTGGCTGGGAATTGGGGGGGATTTGGAGAATTTGAGGGGATTTGGGGGGGGTCCTCTGATGGGATTTGGGGGGATTTGGGGTGCAGGGGGGCTTTGAAGAGGATTTGGGGAAGGATTTGGGGGAAGCTTGAGAGGAGATTTGGGGGGGGGTTTGGGGAAATTTGGGGGTTTGGGGAATTTTTGGAGGGAAATTTTTGGAGGATTTGGGGGGATTTGGGGGAGGTTTTGAGAGGAGATTTGGGGGGATTTGAGAGGATGGGGGGATTTGGCAGGAATTTGGGGAGGTTTGGGGGAATTTGGGGGGGATTTTTTGGCAGGATTTGGGGGGAATTTGAGGATTTGGGGGCGGTTCGAGAGGGGAATTTGTGGGGGGGGATTTGGGAGGGATTTGGGAGGAATGTTGGAAGGAAGCTTGAGAGGAGATTTGGGGGAGCTGAGGGGGGATTTGGGGGAGGTTTGAGGGGAATTTGGGGCCCTTTGGGGTTGGATTTGAAGAAGGATTGGGGGGGATTGGTGGGGGTCTTCTGAGGGATTTGGGGGGGATCTGGGCGAGATTGAGGGGAGTCCCTAAGGATTTGAGGGGATTGGGGGGATTTGGGGGGAAACTGGGGGGGTTAAAGGGGGACTCTGAGTGATTTTTGGGGGCTTTCTTGGGGGGGTCTGGGGGGGATTTGGGGGAGCTGGGGGGTTTTGAGGGGGCTCTGAGTGATTTGGGGGGATTTGTGGGTTCTGAGGATTTGGGGGCATCATTTGGGGGGATTTCAGGGGGTCTGGGGGAATTTGGGGGAACGGGGGGGGTTAAGGGGGCTCTGAGTGATTTTGGGGGGATTTTGGGGGTCCCTCTGATTTGGGGGGGATTTTGGGGGGATTTCCAGGGGGTTGGGGGAGCTGAGGGGTGTTTGGGGGATTTGGGGGGGTTTCTGAGTGCTTTGGGGGGGGATTTTGGGGGGATTTCAGGGGATTTGGCGGGAAAG
>NDFG01000167.1:8760-23980 GCA_002167245.1 Sporophila hypoxantha
AAAGGGGGCTGGGGGGGCCGAGGGGATTGGGGAGCCGAAAGGGATTGGGGAGCCTAAAGGGATTTGGGATAGTAAAGGGATCTGGGGGTGCTAAAGGGATTGGGGAGCCTAAAGGGATTGGGGTTCCTAATGGGGATTTGTGATCCTCAAGGGATTTGGGATCCTAAAGGGATTGGGGAGCCTAAAGGGATCTGGGGGTGCCAAAGGGATTGGGGAGCCAAAAGGGGGGCCGGGGGGATTGGGGAGCCTAAAGGGGAATCTGGGGCTGCCAAAGGGATTGGGGTTCCTAAAGGGATTTGGGATAGTAAAGGGATCTGGGGGTGCCAAGGGGATTGGGGATCCTAAAGGGATTGGGGATCCTGAAGGGATTTGGGATCGTAAAGGGATCTGGGGGTGCTAAAGGGATTGGGGAGCCGAAAGGGGGCCGGGGGGATTGGGGAACCTAAAGGGATTGGGGAGCCTCAAGGGGGCCAGGGGGGCCGAGGGGACTGGGGAGACTAAAGGGATCTGGGGGTGCCAAAGGGATTTGGGAGCCGAAAGGGATTGGGGTTCCTAAAGGGATTGGGGATCCTAAAGGGATTGGGGATCCTAAAGGGATTGGGGATCCTAAATGGAATCTGGGGCTGCCAAAGGGATTGGGGATCCTAAAGGGATCTGGGGGTGCCAAAGGGATTGGGGATCCTAAAGGGGATTTGGGATCCTAAATGGAATCTGGGGCTGCCAAAGGGATTTGGGATCCTAAAGGGGATCTGGGGGTGCCAAAGGGATCTGGAGGTGCCAAAGGGATTGGGGAGCCTCAAGGGGAGCTGGGGGTCCTAAAGGGATTTGGGTTCCTAAAGGGGATTGGGGATCCTAAAGGGATCTGGGGGGGCCAAAGGGATTGGGGAGCCGAAAGGGATTTGGGATAGTAAAGGGATTTGGGGCTGCCAAAGGGATTGGGGAGCCGAAAGGGGGGCCGGGGGGATTGGGGAGCCAAAAGGGATTGGGGATCCTAAAGGGATTTGGGATCATAAAGGGATTTGGGATCCTGAAGGGATTTGGGATCCTCAGGGGAGCTGGGGGTGCCAAAGGGATTGGGGATCCCTTCAGGATCCCTTCCTCAATTCCCCAATTCCCCAATTCCCGCCCGGGCTCGCCATTGGCTGCCCGAGGCTCTGGGGGTTTTTGGGGTCCCCGCCCGGCCCCGGCCGCCTTTCCTCCTGACCCCCAAATCCCCAATTCCTGCAGCCAAGCTGACCCCCCAGGAGAATCTCCCGAGCTCCGATGCAGGTAAGGCGCTCAACAGGACAGTGTTGAGCATTCCCCAAAATTCCCCAAATTCCCCCCAAATTCCCCAAAAAATCCCCCAAAAATCCCCAAAATCCCGCCCGAATTTCTCTGGAATCCACCCAAAATCCAAGCCAGGGGATCGCCTGAATGTCCAGATTTCCCCCAAAATCACCCCAAAATTCCCATTAAATCCTCCTGGGATCCCTAACATCTTTTCCCCAAATTCCCCAAAAATTCCCCAAAATTCCCCAAATACTTCCCAAAAATCCCCAAAAATAAATCCCCAAAATTCCCAGTGGAATTTCTCAAACCCGGCCCCAAAATCGGCCAGGATCGCCTGAATCTCCCAGAATTCCCCCAATATCCACCCAAATCTCTCCACAATCCTCCCCAAATTCCTTCTGGGATCCCCAAAATTCCCCCAAAATTCCCCCAAAAATCCCCAGAATTCCCACCAAATTTCCCCCCAGAATTCCCCCAAAATCCCCTTTGGACCCCCCAAAATCTCCCCCAGAATTCCCAAATTTTCCTCCAAAATTCCTCAGAATTCCTCCAAATTTCCCCTAAAATTCCCCAATTTTTCCCCATTTCCCCTAAAATTCCCCAATTTTCCCCAAGATTTCCCCCAAAATTTCCCAAAATCCATTTGGACCTCCCAAAATTCCCCAAATGTTCCCCCCCAAAATCTCCCCAATTTTTTATCCCCCAAATTTCCCCAGAATTTCCCCAATATTTCCCTTAAAATTCTCCATTTTTCCCCCAAATTCCCCAGAATTCCCCAAAAATCCCCCTGGGACCCCATGAAATTCCCCAAATCCCAGATTTTCCCCAAATTCCGGATTTTCCCCCAAATTCCCGATTCCATTCCGCAGTCAAGGCGACAGAAGTGCGGCGCAGGAGAAGCTCGCTCCAGCAGGGTAGGAGCATGAGAGACAGGTGGGATGAAAATGGGGAGAAAAAAAATGGAAAAATGGATGTTTAAAAATGGGCCGAAAAGGGGAAAAAAATGGGGAAAAAATGGGAAAAAACCAAGGTTAAAAATGGGAGAAAAATTGGGAGGAAGAAAAATGCCGAGAAAAAGGGCAAAGAGGAGAGAAAAAAAATGGGAGAAAAAATGCGGGAAAACCAAGGTAAAAATTGGAGAAAATTGGTTAAAAAATGGGGGAGGAAAAAGGGAGAAAAAATGGATCGAAAAAAATGGGGAAAACCAACGGAAAAATGGGAGAAAATAGGAGAAAAACATGAATAAAAATGGGAAAAAAAAGGGGAAAAAACAGGGTAAAGAGGGGAGAAAGAGGAGAAAATTGGGAGAAAAAAATGGGGAAAAATGGGGAAAAACCAAGGTAAAAATCGGGAGAAAAACTGGGAGAAAAAATGGGAGAAAAAGCGGGAAAAATGGGGAAAAACCAAGGGAAAAATGTCTGAGAAAAATGGGAGGAAAAACTGAAATAAAAATGGTGGAAAAAAAAAAAGGGGAAAAACAGGGTAAAAATGGGAAGAAAAATGCGGAGAAAAAGGGGAAAAAACAGAGTAAAAGGGTGCAGAAAATTTGGAGAAAAAAATGGCGAGAAAATGGGGAAAAACCAAGGTAAAAATGGTGTTGAGGAAAAATTGGCGGGAAAAACCCTGGATTTGATTCGGATAAAATTCAGTTTAAAAATGGGGGGAAATGGGGTTTAAAAATGGGAGAAAAAGGTGAGAAAAATTTGAGAAAAATGACGATTTGATTGGGATAAAAAGGGGAGAAAACGGAGAAAAAATGGGGAAATGGGGAAAAAACCATAGGTTAAAAATGGGAGAAAAAGGGAATAAAAAGGCAATTAAAACTGGGAAAAAAATGGGAAAAAAACAGACGGTAAATGGATATGAGAAAAATGGTGTGAGAAAAAAACTGAAATAAAAATGGGAAAAAAAAGGGGAAAAACAGGGTAAAAGGGGAAGGAAAGGGGGATGAAAATTTGGAGAAAAAAATGGGAGAAAATGGGGAAAAACCCAAGGTAAAATATGGGAGGAAAAGTTGGAGAAAAAATTGGGGAGAAAAGGGGAGAAAAATGGGGAAAAACCAAGGTAAAAAATGGGAGAAAATTGGAGAAAAAATGGGAAAAAAGGGGAAAAAATAGGGTAAAGAGGGGAAAAAAGGGGGAGAAAATTTGGAGAAAAAATGGGAGAAAAATGGGGGAAAAACCCTGGATTTGATTGGGATAAAATTCAGTTTAAAAATGGGGGGAAATGGGTTAAAAAATGGGAGAAAAAGGGGAGAAAAATTGGAGAAAAATGAGATTTGATTGGGATAAAAACGGAGAAAAACCCTAACCCGAATTTCTCCCTCTCCCCGGGCAGGAGCGCGAGGACGAGCTGCGCGCCATGGCCCGCAAGATCCGCATGAAGTAACTCCCAGAATCCTCATTTGCCAACCCCTGATCCTCCTTGCCAACCCTGGTCCTCATTTCCCAATCCCAAATCCTGATTTCCAACCCCTGATCCCGATTTCCCTGCCCTTTTCCCATTTCCTGTGCCCGCAAGATCCGCATGAAGTAACTGCAGATCCCCAATTCCCAATCCCAGATCCTCAATTCCAATCCCAAATTCTCATTTTCCAACCCCTGTTCCAAATTCCCAACCCCTGATCCTGATTTCCCTGCCCTTTTCCCATTTCCTGTGCCCGCAAGATCCGCATGAAGTAACTGCAGATCCTCAATTCCAACCCCTGATCCTCATTGCCAACCCCTGAGCCCCAGTTCCAATCCCAAAATCCTCATTTCCCAACTCCTGATCCTGATTTCCAACCTCTGATCCTGATTTCCAATCCCAAAATCCTCAGTTCCAACCCCTGATCCTCATTTCCAATCCCAAATCCTCATTGCCAACCCTGAGCCCCAGTTCCAATCCCTGATCCCCATTTCCAATCCCTGATCCTCAGTTCCAATCCCCAAATCCTCATTTTCCAACCCCTGAGTCTCATTTCCCAATCCCTGAGCCCCAGTTCCAATCCCTGATCCTCATTTTCCAACCCCGATCCCCATTTCCAATCCCTGATCCTGATTTCCAATCCCAAAATCCTCATTTCCCAATCCCAAATCTTCATTTTCCAACCCCTGATCCTGATTTCCCTGCCCTTTTCCCATTTCCTGTGCCCGCAAGATCCGCATGAAGTAACTGCAGATCCCCAATTCCCAACCCCTGATCCTCAATTCCAATCCCAAATCCTCATTGCCAACCTCTGATCCTCATTTCCCAGTCCCTGAGCCCCATTTCCAATCCCAAATCCTCATTTTCCAACCCCTGATCCTCAGTTCCAATCCCTGATCCTCATTTTCCAACCCCTGATCCTGATTTTCCAACCCCTGATCCTCAGTTCCAACCCCTGATCCTGATTTTCCAACCCCTGATCCTCAGTTCCAACCCCTGATCCTGATTTTCCAACCCCTGATCCTCATTTTCAATCCCTGATCCTGATTTCCCTCCCCTTTTCCCATTTCCTGTGCCCGCAAGATCCGCATGAAGTAACTCCCAAAATCCTCATTGCCAACCCCTGAGCTCCATTTCCAATCCCTGATCCTCATTTCCCAACTCCTGATCCTGATTTCCAACCCCTGAGCCCCAATTCCCAATCCCTGATCCTGATTTCCTATCCCAAATCCTCAATTCCAATCCCAAATCCTCATTTCATTTTCCCATTTCCTGTGCCCACAAGATCCGCGTGAAGTAACTCCCAAAATCCTCGTTGCCAATCCCAGATCCTCATTTCCAATCCCTGATCCTCATTTCCAATCCCAAATCCTCATTTCCAATCCCTGATCCTCATTTCCAATCCCAAATCCTCATTTCCAAGCACTGAGCCCCAATTCCCTGCCCTTTTCCCATTTCCTGTGCCCGCAAGATCCGCATGAAGTAACTCCCAAAATCCTCATTGCCAACCCCTGATCCTCATTGCCAATCCCAAATCCTCATTGCCAACCCCTGATCCTCATTGCCAATCCCAAATCCTCATTTTCCAACCCCTGATCCTGATTTCCAATCCTTGATCCTCATTTGCCAATCCCAAAATCCTCATTTCCAACCCCTAATCCCCATTCCCAACCCCTGATCCTCATTCCCAACTCCTGATCCTGATTTCCAACCCCTGATCCTGATTTCCCTGCCTTTTTCCCATTTCCTGTGCCCGCAAGAGCCGCATGAAGTAACTCCCAAAATCCTCATTGCCAACCCCTGATCCTCAATTCCAATCCCAAATCCTCATTTCCAACCCTGATCCTCATTTCCAATCCCTGATCCTGATTTCCAACCACTGAGCCCCAGTTCCAACCACTGAGCCCCATTTCCAATCCCAAATCCTCATTTCATTTTCCCATTTCCTGTGCCCGCTAGATCCGCATGAAGTAACTGCAGATCCTCAATTCCCAACCCCTGATCCTGATTTCCCTGCCCTTTTCCCATTTCCTGTGCCCGCAAGATCCGCATTAAGTAACTGCAGATCCTCAATTCCCAATCCCAGATCCTGATTTCCAATCCCTGATCCTGATTTCCAATCCCAAATCCTCAGTTCCAATCCCAAAATCCTCATTTTCCAACCCCTGATCCTGATTTCCAACCCCTGATCCTGATTTCCAACCTCTGATCCTCATTTCCCAACCCCTGATCCTCATTTCCAATCCCAGATCCTCATTTCATTTTCCCATTTCCTGTGCCCGCAAGATCCGCATGAAGTAACTGCAGATCCCCAATTCCAACCCCTGAGCCTCATTGCCAACCCCTGACCCTCAGTTCCAACCCCAAAATCCTCATTGCCAACCCCTGATCCTGATTTCCAATCCCAAAATCCTCATTTTCCAACCCCTGATCCCCATTTTCCAATCCCTGCTCCTCATTTCCCAATCCCAAATCCTGATTTCCAATCCCAAAATCCTCATTGCCAACCCCTGATCCTCAGTTCCAATCCCAAATCCTCATTTTCCAACTCCTGATCCTGATTTTCCAACCCCTGATCCTGATTTCCAATCCCTGAGCCCCAGTTCCAATCCCAAAATTCTCATTGCCAACCCTTGATCCTCATTTTCCAACCCTTGATCCTGATTTCCCAGCACTTTCCCTGCTCTTCCCATTGCCTGTGTCCCTGATCCCATTTTTCCCATCCCCAATCCCATTTTTCATGTTTTTATCCCATTTTCCCTGTCCCCAATCCCATTTTCCCATCCCCAATCCCATTTTTCCCATGTTCCCATCCCCATTTTTTCCCATTTTTCTGTGTCCTCAATCCCATTTTCCCATTCCCATTTTGCCCATTTTCCTTGTCCCCAATCCCATTTTCCCCCATTTTCCCATTCCCACTTTTCCATTTTTTCCCATTTTCCCCAGTCCCCAATCCTGGTTTTCCCACTTTTCCCGTTTTTTCCCATTTTTCCCCATCCCCAATCCCATTTTCCCATTTTCCCCCATTTTTTCCCATTTTCCCCATTTTCCCATTCCCACTTTTCTCATTTTTCCCACTTTTCCTGTTTTTTCCCATTTTTCCCCATTTTCCCCATTTTCCCCCAATCCCATTTTTCCCATTTCCCCATTTTTCCCATTTTTCCCGTTTTTCCCCATTTTCCCATGTCCCCAATCCCATTTTTCCCACTTCCCCCATTTTTCCCCATTCCCAATCCCATTTCCCCCCATGTTCCCATTTTCCCCATTTTTCCCGTGTTTCCCATTTTTCCCCATTTTCCCATTCCCATTTTCCCATTTCCCCAATCCCATTTTTCCCGTTTTTTCCCATTCCCAGTCCCACTTTTCCCATTTTTTCCCATTTCCCCAATCGCATTTTTCCCGTTTTTTCCCATTTTCCCCATTTTCCCATTTTTCCCATTTTCCCATTTCCCCCCATTTTTCCCCATTTTCCCATTTTTTCCCATTTTTCCCACTTTTCCCGTTTTTCCCGGCTGTTTCAGGGAGCGGGAGCGGCGGGAGAAGGAGCGCGAGGAGTGGGAGCGCCAGTACAGCCGCCAGAGCCGCAGCCCCTCCCCGCGCCACGGTGCGGCAGCGCCCCAAAAATTCCCAAATTCCCAAAATTCCCAAAATTCCCAACCTGCCCCAGGGCTCTCAGGGGGTGCCTTCCCAAAATTCCCGGAAAATTCCCAGAAAATTCCCAGGAAATTCCCCAAATTCCCAAGCCTCCCTGGGGCTCCCAGGGGGTTCCTTCCCAAAATCCCTGGAAAATTCCCAAAATTTTGGGAGCCGTTCCCACTTTTTGAGGGTCTGTGGGGTCCCTTCCCAAAATTCTGGGCAATTCCCAGAAAATTCCCAAAAATCTGGGAGCCGTTCCCGCTTTTCCATGGTTTTGTCGGGGTCCCTTCCCAAAATTTTGGGGAATTTCCAGGAAATTCCCCGAAATTCCCAACTTTCCCCAGGGCTCTGAGGGGTCCATTCCCAAAATCCCCGGGAAATTCCCAAAATTTTGGGAGCCGTTCCAACTTTTCCATGGTTTTGTCAGGGACCCTTCCCAAAATTCTGGGCAATTCCTGAGAAATTCCCAAAATTTTGGGAGCCATTCCCACTTTTTGAGGGTCTGTGGGGTCCCTTCTCAAAATTCTGGGAAATTCCCAGAAAATTCCCAAAATTCCCAGAAAATTCCCAACGTTCCCCAGGGCTCTGAGGGGTCAGAGCCGAAAATTCCTGGAAAATCCCTGGAAAATTCCCAAAAATCTGGGAGCCGTTCCCGCTTTTCCAGGGACCTTCTGGGTCTGTTCCCAAACTTTTGGGCAATTCCCAGGAAATTCCCAGAAAATTGCCCAAATTCCCAACCTTCCCTGGGGCTCAGTTCCTTCCCAAAATCCCTGGAAAATTCCCAAAAATCCGGGAGCCGTTCCTGCTTTTCCATGGTTTTGTCAGGGTCCCTTCCCAAAATTCTGGGCAATTTCCAGGAAATTCCCAAAATTCCCAGAAAATTCCCAACCTTCCCCAGGGCTCTGAGGGGTCAGAGCCGAAAATTCCTGGAAAATTCCTGGAAAATTCCAAAAATTCTGGGAGCCGTTCCCACTTTTCCAAGGGGTGGGGGAGGCAGAGGGGGGAGGGATTTCCAGCTGGGAAAATGGGGAAAAAATTGGGGAAAAAAAAATGGATTTGGGGCTGGAAAATGGGGAAAAAATGGGATTTTGGGGTGGGAAAAATGAGAAAAAAATTGGGAAAAAAAAATGGATTTGGAGCTGGAAAATGGGGGAAAAATGGGATTTTGGGGTGGGAAAAAAATGGGAAAAAAAATGGATTTGGGGCTGGAAAATGGGGGAAAAATGGGATTTTGGGGTAGGAAAAAAATGGGAAAATAAAGGGATTTGGGGCTGGAAAATGTGGAAAAATGGGATTTTGGGGTGGGAAAAAAATGGGAAAATAAAAGGGATTTGGGGCTGGAAAATGGGGAAAAAACGGGATTTTGGGTTGGGAAAAAGGAGAAAAAAAATTGGGAAAAAAAGGGATTTGGGGCTGGAAAATGGGGAAAAAATGGGATTTTGGGGGAGGCCGAGCTGGGGGATTTTGGGGTGGGAAAAATGGGGGAAAAAAAGTGGGAAAAAGGTGAATTTGGGGAGTTGATTTGTGGTGTTTTCCCGGCAGGTCGGGAGTACAGCTCCTCCCGGAGGTACGGCCGCCATTCCCGGGATTTCCAGGATTTCCGGGATTTCTGGGATTCCTGCAGATCCTGGGGTTGATCCAGCCCCGTTCCCTGATCCCAAGAAATCCCAAGTTTCCCGTTTTTGCCGATCCCAAATTTCCCATTTTCCCAGGAATCCCAAATTTCACATTCCTGTTTTTCCAGGAATCCCAAATTTCCCATTTTCCCTGATCCCAAATTTCCCATTTTTCCCAAATTTCCCGTTTTCCCAGGAATCCCAAATCCCAAATTTCACCGTCCGCATTTTCCCTGATCCCAAATTCCACATTTTTCCAGGAAACCCAAATTTCACATTCCTGTTTTTCCAGAAATCCCAAATTTCCCATTTTCCTTGATCCCAGAAATCCCAAATTTCCCAATTTTCCAGAAATCCCAAATGTCCCATTTTCCCCAAATTTCCCTGATCCCAAATTTCCCGGTTTCCCAGGAATCCAAACTTTCCCATTTTCCCAGAAATCCCAAATTTCACATTTCCCCAGATCCCAGGAATCCCAAATTTCCCATTTTTCCCCAAATTTCCCATTTTCCTTTATCCAGAAATCCCAAATTTCACATTCCTATTTTCCCAGAAATCCCAACTTTCCCGTTTTCCCCAATTTTCCCGTTTTCCCAGTTTTCCCCAAATTTCCCATTTTCCCTGATCCAAACTTTCCCATTTCCTTTTCCCCAGATCCCAGGACTCCCCAATTTCCCATTTTTTCCCAATTTTCCCCATTTTCCCAGATCCCAGGACTCCCAAATTCCCCATTTTTCCCAAATTTCCCATTTCCCTGTTTTCCCAGGAATCCCAAATTTCCCATTTTCCCTGATCCCAGAAACCCCAAATTTCCCATTTCCATTTTCCCAGAAATCCCAACTTTCCCATTTTTCCCCAAATTTCCCATTTTCCCTGATCCCAGGAATCCCAAATTTCCCATTTTCCTTTATCCCAGAAATCCCAAATTTCCCATTCCCATTTTCTCAGGAATCCCGAATTTCCCATTTTCCCTGATCCCAGAAACCCCAACTTTCCCATTCCCATTTTCCCAGAAATCCCAAATTTCCCATTTTTCCCCAA
Organism: Sporophila hypoxantha; assembly: GCA_002167245.1. NCBI lineage: Eukaryota > Metazoa > Chordata > Aves > Passeriformes > Thraupidae > Sporophila > Sporophila hypoxantha. The sequence continues at coordinate 18,732 of NDFG01000167.1, forward strand.
ATTTCCCATTTTCCCTGATCCCAGAAATCCCAACTTTCCGGTTTTTCCAGTTTTCCCAATTTTCCCATTTTCCCTGATCCCAAATTTCCCATTTCCTTTTCCCCAGATCCCAGGAACCCCAAATTTCCCATTTTTTCCCAATTTTCCCCATTTTCCCAGATCCCAGGACTCACAAATTTCCCGTTTTTTCCGGTTTTTTCCCATTTTTTCCCATTTTTTCCCATTTTCTCCCGTTTTTGCCGTTGTTTTTCAGGCACTCGCGGTCGCACTCGCGGAGCCCCCACTACCGGCACTGAGGGACAGAGCCCAAATAAATCCCTGGAAAATCCCAAATTCCCCCGGAATTGTCCCAAATTCTGTGGGAAATGGGGGAAAAACTAGGAAAAGAGGGAAAAAAGATGGGAAAAAGGGAAAAATTAGGGAAAAAAAGGGGGGAAAAAGCTGAAAAAAATGAGAAGAAATGATGGGAAAAAGGGAAAAAAAGATGGAAAAATGAGAAGAAATGATAGGAAAAAGGGGAAAAAAAGATGGAAAAATGAGAAGAAATTATGGAAAAAAAGGGGGAAAAAAGCTGGAAAAAATGAGAAGAAATGATGGGAAAAGGGGAAAAAAAAGATGGAAAAATGAGAAGAAATGATGGAAAAAGGGGAAAAAATGGAAAAATGAGAAGAAATGATGAAAAAGGGAAAAAAAAGATGGAAAAAGGGGAGAAATTGAGGAAAAATGATGGGGAAAAGGGGGAAAAGCTGGAAAAAGGGGGAATTGGGGGAAAAATGAGGGAAAAGCTGGAAAAAAATGAAAAAAGTTGGGAAAAAGGGGTGGGAAAGCTGGAAAAATGGGAAAAATGATGGGAAAAAAGCTGGAAAAATTGGGAAAAAATGGTGGGAAAAAGGGGGAAAAAAAGATGGAAAAATGGAGGAAAAATTGGGGAAAATGATGGGAAAAAGGGGGAAAAGCTGGGAAAAGGGGGAATTGGGGGAAAAATGAGGGAAAAGCTGGAAAAAAATGAAAAAAGTTGGGAAAAATGGGGTGGGAAAGCTGGAAAAATGGGAAAAATTATGGGAAAAAGGGGGAAAAGCTGGAAAACTTGGGAAAAAATGATTGGAAAAATTGGGAAAAATGATGGAAAAAAGCTGGAAAAATTGGGAAAAAATGGTGGGAAAAAGGGGGAAGAGCTGGAAAAATTGGGGAAAAATAATGGAAAAAATGGGGGAAAAAAAGCCAGAAAAAAAGGGGGGAAATGGGGGAAAAGAGGCGGGAAAAAAAAATGGGAAAAAGGTGGGAAAAAAGAGGGGAAAATGGGGGAAAAAGGGGGAAAAAATGATGGGAAAAAGGGGGGAAAGCTGGAAAAAAAAGAAAAAAAAAGCTGGGAAAAAAGGGGTGGGAAAGCAGGAAAAAATGGGGAAAAATAATGGGAAAAAGGGGGGAAATCTGGAAAAAAGGAAAAAAGCTGGAAGGGGGGGAAAGCTGGAAAAAAAGGGGTGAAAATGGGGTAAAAGTGAGAAAAATAGGGAAAAATTATGGAAAAAGGGTTGAAAATGGGGGGAAAGTAGAAAAAACTGGGGAAAATTATGGGAAAAAGGGAAAAGCAGGAAAAATTGGGGAAAATTATGGAAAAAATGAGAAGAAAATGGGGGAAAAACTGGGAAAAATTATGGAAAAAAGGGAAAAAAAAAAGGGGAAAAGCTGGGAAAAATAAAAAAAAAATGGGGAAAAAAGGTTGGAAAATGGGGGAAAGGCCAGGAAAATAAAAGGGGGGGAAATGGGGAAAAAAAAAGAGTGAAAAGTGGGAAAAGGCAGAAAAATGGGGAGAAAAGGAAAAAAAAACAGGAAAAAAGGAGGAGAAAAGTGGGAAAAGGCAGAAAAAAATCAGGAAAAGGGAGAAGGACAGGAAAATGTCAGAAAAATGGGAAAATTCCAGGAAAAAAGCCACAAAAAGGCAGTGGAAAAGCAGGAAAAATCCATTTATTCCCTTGGGGATGAGTGCAGGAATTCCCGGGTTATTCCAGAGGGAAGGAAAATTCCAGAACGTCCCCGGAGCGCAGCAGAGCCGAGGCCTGAACTCCCAGAGGGGTCAGCAGGGAATCCACCTGGAAAAAGTCGGGAAAAATGGGAAAAATGGGGAAAATTCCAAATTAAAAGGGGGAAAAGTCGGGAAAATGGGGAAAATTCCAAATAAAAAGGGGGAAAAGTTGGGAAAATGGGGAAAAATTCCAAATAAAAAGGGGGAAAAGTCGGGAAAAAATCCAAATGAAAAGGAGGAAAAGTTGGGAAAATGGGAAAATTCCAAATGAAAAGGGGGAAAAGTTGGGAAAAATGGGGAAAATTCCAAAAGAAAAGGGGAAAAGTCAGGAAAAATGGGGAAATTCCAAATGAAAAGGGGGAAAGTTGGGAAAATGGGGAAAATTCCAAATAGAAAGGGGGAAAAGTTGGGAAAAATGGGGGAAAATTCCAAATAAAAAGGGGAAACGTTGGGAAAATGGGGAAATTACAAATAAAAAGGGGGAAAAATGGGGAAAATTCGAAATAAAAAGGGGGAAAAGTTGGGAAAATTTCCAAATAAAAAGGGGGGAAAGTCGGGAAAATGGGAAAAATTCCAAATGAAAAGGGGGAAAAGTTGGGAAAATTCCAAATAAAAAGGGGGGAAAGTTGGGGAAAATGGGAAAAATTGCAAATAAAAAGGGGGGAAAGTCGGGGAAAATGGGGAAATTCCAAATAAAAAGGGGGAAAAGTTGGGAAAAATGGGGAAAATTCCAAATGAAAAGGGTGGAAAGTTGGGAAAAATGGGAAAGTTCCAAATAAAAAGGGGAAAAGTTGGGAAAAATGGGAAAATTCCAAATAAAAAGGGGGGAAAGTTGGGAAAAATGGGGAAATTCCAAATAAAAAGGGGGAAAAGTTGGGAAAAATTCCAAATAAAAAGGGGGAAAAGTTGGGAAAAATTGGGAAAATTCCAAATAAAAAGGGTGGAAAGTCAGAAAAATCTGGAAAATTTCCAACGAGAAGGCCAAGAAGAGAGGAGAAATGCCAGGAAAAAGGGGTGGAAGGGGAATAAAGTCGGGAAAAAAACGGGAATAAAGCCAGAAAGAAAACGGAAAAACGGGAATAAAGCCAGAAAAAAAAAAGGGACAAAATGGGAATAAAGCCAGGAAAAAAAAGAGGAAAAATGGGAATAAAGCCAGAAAAGAAAAGGGGAAAAAACGGGAATAAAGCCAGAAAGAAAAGAGGGAAAAATGGGAATAAAGCCAGGAAAAAAAAGGGACAAAATGGGAATAAAGCCAGAAAAAAAAAGGAACAATATGGGAATAAAGCCAGGGAAAAAAAGGAAAAAAAAAGAGAATAAAGCCAGGATAAAGGGGAGGGGGAAAGGGAATAAAATTGGGAAAAAACCAGGAATAAAGCTAGAAAAAAAAGGGGAGGAAACCGGGGGAAAGCCAGGAAAAAAGGGAAAAAGGGGAAAAAAGGTGGAAAAGGACAGGGATAAAAGGGGAAAAGGCCAGAAAAATAAAGGGGGAAAAGGCAGGAGAAAGGGGGGAAATGGAGAATAAAGGCAGAAAAAAAGGGGGACCGGAACCGGGACCCGGATTGGGAACGGGGCTGGGAACGGGACAGGAAATCCCACATGGGAACGGGGCTGGGATTGGGACCGGGACCAGAACCGGGAATCCCACACGGGAATGGGACTGGGACCGGGACCTGGATTGGGAATGGAACTGGGGCTGGGAACGGGACTGGGATCGGGAATCCCACCTGGGTACAGGACCGGGATTGGGAATCCCACACGGGTATGGAACCGGGGCTGGGACCGGAACCGGGATCGAGAATAACACACAGGTACAGAACCGGGGCTGGGAACGGGACCAGGAATCCCACACGGGTACGGGGCACAGGCTGGGAATGAGAATCCCACACGGGTACGGGACCGGGGCTGGGAACGGGACCGGGAATCCCACACGGGTACGGAACCGGGGCTGGGACCGGGAATCCCACACGGGTACGGGACCGGGGCTGGGAACGGGACCGGAACCGGGAATCCCACACGGGTACGGAACCGGGGCTGGGATCGCGACCAGGACCGGGAACAGGGCTGGGAACGGGGCTGAGACCGGGAATCCCACACGGGTACGGGACATGGGCTGGGACCGGGAATCCCACACAGATACGGAACCGGGGCTGGGAACTGGACCAGGATTGGGAATAACACACGGGTACGGAACCGGGACCCGGATTGGGACCGGGGCTGGGAACGGGACCGGGACAGGAAATCCCACATGGGAACAGGACCGGGGCTGGGAACGGGAGCGGGAATAACACACGGGAACGGAACTGAGACTGGGATCGGAACCGGGGCTGGGAATCCCACACGGGAACGGAACCGGGGCTGGGAACAGGACAGGAAATCCCACACCGGTATGGGATCGGGATTGGGACCAGGACCGGGACCAGGAATCCCACACGGGTACGGGACCGGGACTGGGATTGCGACCGGGACCGGGGCTGGGACCGGGAATCCCACATGGGAATGGGACCGGGGCTGGAAACGGGACCGGGACCGGGAATCTCACACGGGTACGGAACCGGGGCTGGGAACAGGACAGGAAATCCCACACCGGTATGGGATCGGGATTGGGACCAGGACCGGGATCGGGAATAACACACGGGTACAGAACCAGGGCTGGGAACGGGACCGGGAATCCCACATGGGTACGGGATCGGGATTGGGATTGCGACCGGGATCGGGAATAACACACGGGTACGGGACCGAGACTGGGATCGGAACCGGGGCTGGGAACGGGACCGGGACTGGGATTGGAACCAGGGCTGGGAATCCCACACGGGAACGGAACCGGGGCTGGGAACAGGACCGGGAATGGGAATCCCACACGGGAACGGGACCGGGATTGGGACCGGGAATCCCACACGGGTATGGAACCGGGGCTGGGAACGGGACCGGAATCGGGAATCCCACACGGGATCGGGATCGGGATTGGGACCAGGACAGGAAATCCCACACGGGTACGGGACCGGGACTGGGATCGCGACCAGGACCGGGAATCCCACACGGGAATGGGACCGGGATTGGGACCGGGAATCCCACACAGATACGGGATTGGGATTGCGACCGGGATCGGGAATAACACACCGGTACGGGACCGGGACCCAGATCCAGATCGGAACAGAGAAACGCACTCGGGACCGGGACTAGGACCGGCCTGGGATTAGGAACGGGACCGGGACCGGGAGCCCCACTC
>NDFG01000167.1:89163-100397 GCA_002167245.1 Sporophila hypoxantha
GCCGGGCGCGCCTTGCTCGCGGCATGTCCACGGTTCCACACCTGGACCACTCCTATCCGGGCAAGCAGATGGGTCGCTGCTCAGGGGCCCATCGCGCTGCGCAGCTCGGCCCCGGCCAGACCGCGCCCGTGTTCCCAGGGGGTGCAGTGGTCCGCACGCGCGTCCCGGTATTTGGGATCGGGATGTGGGATTTTGGATCGAGATTTGGCATTTGGGAATCAGGATTTGGGGATCGGATTGGGGATTCAGGATTGGGATTTGAGGACTGCGGATTTGGGTTCATCAGATTTGGATTTGGGATCCAGGGATGGCATCTGGGATTCGGGGATTTGGCATTTGGGATTTGAGATTTGGGTTTGGGATCAGGATTGGCATCGGATTGGGATGTTGGGGATGCAGAATGGCAATCGAGATTTGGATTTGTGATTGGGATTCCAAAATTGTGTGATTGGGTTTGGCAATGACATCAGGATTTTGGGATTTTGATCAGGATTTGGGAATCAGGATGGCATCCAATGATTCGGGGGATCTTGGGCATTTGGGATTTGGAGATTTGGGATTTGGGCATCAGATTGGCATCGGGATTTGGGATTTGGGATTGGGATCAAAAATTTGTGAATTTGGGTTTGGCCAAATGCCATCAGGATTTTGGGATTTGGATTGTGGGAATCAGGGATGGCATCAGGATTCGGGGATTTGCGGCACTTTGGGATTGGGATTTAGGATTTGGGTCAGGATTGGGATTTGGTATCAGGAATGGCATCAAGATTTGGGAATTTGGGGGATTGGGGTCCAAAATATGTGATTTCTGGGTTTCGGCAATGCCATCAGGATTTGGGATCGGGGATGTTGGGATTTGGATCAGGGGATGGCATCGGGGATTCGGGGATGTTGGGCATTGGGATTTGAAGATTTTGGGATTTGGGATCAGGGATTGGCATCTGGATTGGGGATTTGTTATCAGGAATGCCATCAAGATTTGGGATTTGGATTGGGGTCAAAAGATGTGATTTGGGTTTCAGGCAATGACCATCAGGATTTGGATTTTGGGATCAGGAATGCCATCAGGATTTGGGATTGGGATCAGGAATTTAGAGGATCAGGGATGGCATTCAGATTCGGGATTGTTGGGCATTTGGGATTTGAGATTTGGGATTTGGGAATCAGGATTGGCATCAGTTTTTGGGATTGGGATCAAGATTCTGGATTTGCGATCATTAATGGCATGCAGGATTGGTGATCTGGGATCAGGATTGGGATTTGGGATCGGGAATGCACCGGGTTTTGGGATCGTGTATTTGGCGATCGAGATTTGGATTTGGATCAGGAAGCTGCGCCATCAGATTGGTGATTTTGGGCTGGGATCACGATTATCAGCGTCAAGAGTTTGATGATTTTGAGATCACAACATAGCAGCCACCAGGTATGTAGAGGACTTGGGATCAAGAAATGATCCGGACTGACCCAGGCCGGAGGCATGGTAGTAGCTGCCTGGAGGGATTTTGGGAGATCTTTGCAGGAACAGGAATGGTAATGTTTTGGTTTTTAACCCCAAACTGTGCGATCGTGAAGAGGACTGGGGAGACCCAGAGGGAATTCCGGGGTCTTGTTCCCAGATTGTTTATTTCACTGGGAGGATGTGCTGGAAGGGCACTGGGGCAGTTTGATTTGGGATCAGGATTTGGGATCAGGGATGGCCATCAGGATTCGGGGAATTTGGGCATTTGGGGATTTGGGATTTGAGAGCTGGGATTTGGATCAGGAATGGGCATTCATAGATTGGGGATGTTGGATTGGGATCAAAATTTGTGATTTGGGTTCGGCAAAGGACACCAGGATTTGTGATTTGTATCAGGGTATGCCATCAGGATGTTGGGATCGGGATTTGGGTTTGGATCAGGATTTGGGATCGGGATTTGGGGATTTTGGCACCGGATGTGGATTTGGAATCAGGATTGGCACTGGCATTTGAATCGATGAACTGCATCAGGATTTGGGATTTGGGACTGGATCGGATTGTGATTTGATCCACAAAACAGCCAGATAGGATTGGGAGGATTTTGGGAGGGATATTTCGCCGGATCGAGATTTGTGATTTGGGATTCCGGATTTTCAGATTTGGATGGGACTGGCATATTGCTGGGGATGGCATCGGGAGGATTTGGGATTGCGGATTTGGACCGGTGAATTGCGAATGGAGTTTGGGATTGGGTTTGGGATTGGGATTTAAGATTGGGATTGGCATCAGAATTAGAGATCAGGGAATGGGCATCGGGATTTGGGATCAGGATTGAGTGGGATTTGGAAAATTGCGATCAGGATTTAGGATTGGAAGATTTGGATTGGAGAGTTCGGGATCAGGGATGTTGGATTTTTGGGATCGGTGATCAGGATTTTTAGATTTGGGATCGGATTCAGATTGTTGATTTGGATCGGGAGTACCCCAAGGCGAGGGAGAGCTCCTGGAGAGATTGGGTCTTTTTAGGAGCAGATTGTGGGAATTCTGGGTTTTTATCCCAGAATTGTGATCCTGGAGACGCTGCGAGGAGTTTAGGAAGATCCAGAGGAAATTCCGGGTTTTATTTCCTGCTTTCGGAGATCTGGAGGGTGTGGAGTGATCGAGAGGGAATTAATTCTTTGGATTTTATTTCCCAGTTTGTCACTGGGAGATGTGGAGGGAGACTGGGATTGGGAATTCCGTTTTGATCCCGGGATTTTGGAGGTTCTGCTGAGGGCGTTTGGATGATCAGAGGGAATCCGGGGTTTCCATTCCCAGTTTTTGTCACTGGGGAATGCTTGGAGGGGACTGGGATGATCCCAAACTCTGGAATCCAAAGAAATTTTTGATCCCTGCCTTGGGGAATTCCCCCACCCCTGAGACATTTTTGATCTTTCCCCAAAATTTTTTGCCCTTTTGGGGAGGGAAATCGGGGAAAAATCGCCCCCCCCCCAAAAAAGCCAAATTTGCGGGCCACGCCAAACCCCATCCCACCCAGAGATTCCCGGGAAAAATTCCCCGGGCATCACCCCCAATAACACCAAGTTCCACCCCGGCGCTGTGGTTTCGGATTTTTTGGGATTTCCCACTCGTTTGTGCGTTGTTGGGGGGGGGGGAGGGGAGGTGGGTGGATTCCCCACGGCCCTCGCGCCCTTCAAGATCCGAGGAGTTCAATCCGTGTTCGGGAGTTCCCAAGATGGGTAAGCGGGAGTGCCTGTTGTTAGAGGCACGCGGGGAGACAAAAGGAGATGGGGCCACCGACGGGAGAAAGGCGGCGGAGGGGGGGAAAAGAGGAAGAGGAGAGAAGGAGGAAAGGGGAGAGAGGGAGGGAGGGAAAGAGAAGCCACCCTCCCCCGCAGAGAGAAAGATCGCGGAGAAGGCGGAAAATCCGGAATGCAGGGTAGGAGCGGCCGGCCGGAAGAGGAGGAGAGGGCGTCGGAGGCGAGGAGGACATTGCAGGCGGGGAAGTTGGTCGCCGGGGCGCAAAGGGAGAGGCGGGGAAGAGTCGGGGGGCGGCGGCGAGGAGGGGTGTAGCGGCAAGAATGTGCGCGCCGAGCGGACGGAAACGGAGGTGCGGAAAAAAAACGCAACAGGAGAGTGTGTGATGGAAGAAACCAGAAAATACCAAACGAACCCGAGGAAAACGCGTGAAAATCCCGGCGGAAGAGACGGGTTATCGGAGAATTACGCGACGGCGCTGGGCGCGCTGAGATTTGGCACTAGAAGAAAAGGAACTCCCCGGTGAATCTCCGGGGGGTGGGATGTGCGGAGGAATTTTTGAATTCCGGGCTGGGAATCGCTGGATTTCCCCTCCTCTGAGAAATTTGGGATGATCGAGATTCCAGCCGCCTCCCTCTTCCCCTTTTCCACCTTTCCCCGTTTTCCGGGAATTCTGGCGGCTGGTGATAAATAGAAGACGGGAAAAATGGGGAAAAACGGGAAAAAAAAAAACAAGAAAAAAAAGAAAGAGGGGGAAAAATAGAGGGAAAAAAATTCCCAAAGAAACAAAGCCAACGGAAAAGGGAAATTAAAAATAAAATAATAAATCCGGGGGTTTTTTTTAGGGACGGAATTCCCGAATCGCCGCCGACTCGCGGCGCGGGAATTCCCGGGAATAATTCCCGGGAATGCCGAGCGCCCGCCTCTCCCTCCTTCCCCGCCCCTCCCTCGGGAGGCGGAAAAAATCAGGGAAAAAAAATCGGGAAAAGAATCAGTCGGGAAAAAAAAATCGGTTTGTGTCGTGTTGTTTTTTTTTTTTGTTTTTTTTTTTCCTTTTTCCCAAAGCAAAATTTCCCGAAATTCCCGAGGTTTGTTGGAATCTTGTGCGAGAGAGGAGAGAAGACGAGGGGAAAGCTCCGAGCCCTCCCCCTCCAGGACCGTGGGGAGAGCAGGAGGGGCAGGCTGGAACAAATTCCCAGAAATTCAGGAAATTCACGGAAATTTCGCGAAATATTCCGGAAATTATTCCCGGATATTCCCAGGAATTCCGGGATTTTTTTTCCCGTTCCCGGATTTCTCACCTGCAGGGGTCACAGCGCTCCGGAGCCGTGTTCCTGGCTGGCCTCAGAGCAGCAGCTCCTGCAGCTCCTGCTCGTTCCTGGAGCAGCCAGCTTCTGGGGGCGGAGCGCGGAACGTTCCGGAACACGCCGGAAATTCCCCGCCCGGAATTTCGGATTTTCCCGCTCCTTTCCCCAGCTTTTCCTACTCCCAACCTGGATTTCGACTTTTCCTGCTCCTTTCCCATTTTTCCACCCCAATTCCTGCTCCTTTCATGCTTTCACCCAAGTCCTGCTCGCATTCCCACTTTTCCCTCCCAACGCAGGGATTTGGATTTCCCAGCCTTTCCCAGTTCTTGTTCCCAGCCAGGATTTGTCCCGTTTTTCCCCCATTCCTGTTTTCTTTTATACCCCAATTCCTGCTCCTTTCCCACTTTTTCCTCTTCCCAACCCAGGAATTTGGGATTTTCCAACCTCCTTTTCTTTCAACCCGAAGGTTTTTCCATTTTTCACCCCAATTCCTGCTCCTTCCCACTTTTTCCTTCCCAACCAGGAATTTGGGATTTTTCCTGCTCCTTTCCCAATTTTTCCACCCCAATTCCTGCTCCTTTCTTGTTTATTTACCCCAAGTCCTGCTGCATTCCACTTTTTCCTCTTCCCAACCCAAGAATTTGGGATGTTTCCCACTCCTTTCCAGTTTTTCCAGCAGTTTTCCCCCAGTTTTTCCCCCCAATTCCTGCTCCTTTTCCACTTTCCATTTCGCTTTCTCTTCCCACCAGTTTAGCGGTTTTCGCATTTTCATTTCACCCGCCAACTCCTTTGCGGCATTCCCACTTTTTCCGGTTGGGAGTAGGAAAAGCTGGGAAAGGAGCGGGAAAATCCCGAATTCCCAGGCGGGGAATTTCCGGGGCCGTGTTCCGGAACGTTCCGCGCTCCGTCCCCGCAGAGCTGGGCTGCTCCAGGAACGAGCAGGAGCTGCAGGAGCTGCTGCTCGAGGCCAGCCAGGACACGGCTCCGGAGCCGCTGTGACCCCGCAGGTGAGAAATCCGGGAACGGGAAAAAAAATCCCGGAATTCCTGGGAATTTCTGGGAATAATTTCCGGAAATTTCCATGAATTTCCGGGAATTATTTCGGGAATTTGAGTTCCAGCCCTGCCCTCCCGCTCTCCCCACAGGTCCTGGAGGGGGGAGGCTCCGGAGCTTTCCCCTCTCTCTCTCTCCGCACAAGATTCCAACCAAACCTCGGGAATTTCGGGAAATTTTGCTTTGGGAAAAAGGAAAAAAAAAAACACAAAAAAAACCAACACGAAACACAAAAACCGGATTTTTTTTTTTCCCGACTTCTTTTCCCGATTTTTTTTCCTGATTTTTTCCCGCCTCCCGAGGGAGGGGCGGGGAAGGAGGAGGAGGAGGCGGGGCTCGGCCATTCCCGGGAATTGCCGGGAAAATTCCCGGCGGGATCCGGCGGCGCCGCAGGGACCGGGAGCGGCGGCGATTCGGGAATTCCGTCCCTAAAAAAAACCCCGGGATTTATTATTTATTTTTAATTTCCCTTTTCCGGTGGCTTTGGTTTCTTTGGGAATTTTTTCCCCTATTTTTCCCCCTCTTTTTTCTGTTTTTTTTCCCGTTTTTTCCCGTTTTTTCCCCCATTTTTCCCGTCTCTATTTATCACCAGCCGCAGAATTCCCGGGAAAACGGGGAAAGGTGGAAAAGGGGAAGAGGGAGGGGCTGGAATTCCTCGATCATCCCAAATTTTCCAGAGGAGGGGAAATCCAGCGATTCCCAGCCCGGAATTCCCAAAAATTCCCGGAATTCCCGGGAGAATTCCCGGGGGTCGCTTTTCTTTCTTAAGTGCAATAAAATCTTTCAGGGAGCTGCGGGTGGGGATTGGAATTCCGGGGGGATATTCCCGATTTTCCGGCCGGGAATTTTCGCTGGTGTTTCCTCTGGGTTCGGTTTTTTTGGGGTATTTTTTTGGTTTTTTCTGTCTTTTCCTGGTTTTTGGTTTTTTTTTTTTTTCCCCCTCGTTTTTCCCCGTGGTGGAATTTTTGTTAATGGCTGTTTTCTAATTAAAGGAATTCTGCATTCGTCACCCGCCCTCTTTTTGGGGGCTCATCCCGGAATTCCGGGATTTTGGGAATTTGTGGATTTGAGGGGGGCAGGGTGGGGGGGTTGGGTGAAGATCCCAAAAACAAAAAAACCCGGAACAGATGGGAAATCCCAAAAAATCCCAAACCACAGAGCCGGGGGTGGAACTTGGTTTATTGGGGGGTGATCCCGGGGAATTTTCCCGGGAATTCTGGGTGGGATGGGGTTTGGGCGTGGCCCAAATTTGGGGCTTTTTTGGGGGGGGGGGTTTCCCGATTTTCCCTCCCCAAAAGGGCAAAAATTTTGGGAAGAGATCCCAAAAATGTCTCAGGGTGGGGGATTCCRYGGAGGGATCAAAATTTCCTTTGGAWTCCAGGAGCTTTGGGATCATCCCAGTCCCCTCCAAGCATTCCCCAGTSACAAAAACTGGGAATGAAACCCCGGAATTCCCTCTGGATCATCCCAAACCCCTCCAGCACCTCCAAAATCCGGGATCAAAACCCCGGAATTCCCAATCCCAGTCTCCTCCAGCATCTCCCAGTGACAAAAACTGGGAATAAAACCAAAGAATTAATTCCCTCTGGATCATCCCAAACCCCTCCAGCATCTCCGAAAAGCAGGAATAAAACCCAGGAATTTCCTCTGGATCTTCCTAAACTCCTCCAGCATCTCCAGGATCACAATTCTGGGATAAAAACCCAGAATTCCCAATCCCTGCTCCCCTAAAAAGATTCCCCAAATCCTCCAGGAGCTTTCCCTGCCCTTGGGGGTATCCCGATCCCAAATCCAAAATCCTGATCCCGAATCCCAAATCTAAAATCCTGATCCCGAATCCCAAATCCCGATGTCGTTCCTGATCCAAAATCCTGATCCCAAATCTCCAATCCCAAATCTCCAATCCCAAATCTCTGATCTCAAATCTTCAATCCCAAATCCTGATCCCATTCCCAAATCCCAATCTCAAATCCTGATCCCAAATCCCAATGCCATTCCTGATCTCTAATTCTGATGCCAATCCCAATCCTAAACCCCAATCCCAAATCCCCAATCCCAATCCCAAACCCCAATCCCAAATCCCAATTCCATTCCTGGTCCCAAATCCCAATCCCCAATCCCAATGCCATTCCTGAGCCCAAATCCCAATGCCAGTCCCCATCCCAAATCTGAAATCCGGATCCCAAATCACAAATCTCGATCCCAAATCCCAATCCTGATCCCAAATCCTCAATCCTGATGCTGTTTGTGATTCCAAATCACAAATCCTGATCCCAGTCCCAAATCCCAAATCCTGATGCCGTTCATGATCTCAAATGCCAGTGCCAATCCTGATCCCAAATCCCAATCCGGATGCCAAATCCCAAATCCCGATCCCAAATCCTGATCCCAAACCCCAAATCCCGATCCCAAATCCTGATGGCATTCCTGATCCCAAATCACAAATCCTGGTGTCCTTGCCGAACCCAAATCACAAATTTTGATCCCAATCCCAAATCCCCAATCTTGATGCCATTCCTGATCCCAAATCCCAGCTCTCAAATCCCAAATCCCAAATGCCCAAATTCCCGAATCCTGATGCCATCCCTGATCCCAAATCCTGATCCCAAATCAACTGCCCCAGTCCCCTCCAGCATCTCCCAGTGACAAAAACTGGGAACAAACCCCGGGAATTCCCTCTGGGTCTCCCCAGTCCTCTTCAGGATCACAGTTTGGGGTTAAAAAGCCAAAATTACCAATTCCTGTTCCCTGCAAAGATCCCCAAATCCCCAGGAGCTCACCCTGCCCTCGGTGGGGTCCAGATCCCATTCTTGATCCCAAATCCTCAATCCTGGTGCTGTTTGTGATCTCAAATCACAAATCTTGATCCCAGTCCCAAATCCCAAATCCTGATGGCATTCCTGATCCCAAATCCCAAATCTCGATCCCAAATACCGATCCCAAAACCCGGTGCCATTCCCGATCCCAAATCCCAATCCTGATCCCAGATCACCAATCCTGATGCCATTAATGATCGCAAATCAGAAATCTTGATCCCAAATCCCAAAAACTGATGCCAATCCTGATCCCAAATCCCAAATCTCAAATCCCAAATGCCCAAATCCCCGAATCTTGATGCCATCCCTGATCCCAAATCCTGATCCCAATCCCAAATCCTGATGGCATTCCTGATCCCAAATCCCAAATCCTGATGTCATTGCTGAACCCAAATCACATATTTTGACCCCAATCCCAAATCCCAAATCTTGATGCCATTCCTGATACCAAATCCCCAATCCCGATGCCAATCCTGATCCCAAATCCCAAATCTCAAATCCCAAATGCCCAAATCCCCGAATCCCGATGCCATCCCTGATCCCAAATCCCAAATCCCGATCCCAAATCCTGATGGCATTGCCGAACCCAAATCACATATTTTGACCCCAATCCCAAATCCCAAATCTTGATGCCATTCCTGATACCAAATCCCAAATCCTGATCCCAAATCCCAAATCCCCAATCCCAAATGCCCCAAAAATCCCCGAATCCTGAATGCCATCCCTGATCCCAAAATCCAATCCCAAATCCTGATGGCATTGCAAACCCAAATCACAAATTTCTGATCCCAATCCCAAATCCCAAATCCCTGCCCAATCCTGATCCCAAATCCCAAATCTCAAATCCCAAAATGCCCAAATCCCCGAATCTGATGCTCACATCCCTGATCCCAATCCTATCCCAAATCCCAAAATCCTATAGTTACTCCAATCCTACAAATTTTATCATCCAAATCCCAAACTCGATGCCATTCCTATACCAAATCCCCAATCCTGATCCAATCCTGATCCCCAAATCCAAATCTCAAATCCCAAATCCAAATCCCCGAATCCAGATGCCATCCCTGATCCCAAATCCCAATCACTTGATCCCAAATTCCCAGTCCTCAAATCCCAATCCTGATCCAAATCCCGATCCCAAATCCCAAATCCCGATCCCAAATCACCGGGCGCCGTGCGGGACGCACTGCACCCCCCTGGACACGGGCGCGGTCCTGCCCAGCCGCGCCATGGCCCTGAGCAGCCCCATCTGCTGCCGGATGGAGTGGTCCAGGTTGACGGTGACGCCGAGCAGGCGCCGCGCCTCGCCGGCGCCGAAGGGGAAGTCGCGCGCCAGGAAGGCCTGGAAGAGCTCGGGGTCCGCGTCCAGGCTCAGCACCTTGCCCAGCGGCTGCCGCAGTGCGCTCAGCTCCCCGGCGTGCTCCTGGAACACGCTCCACAGGGATTTTCCGGAAGGTTCCGCCGCCGCCGCCGCGTGGCCCTGCCCGGCGTCCTCCAGGCACTGCAGCGTCCAGCTGAGGCGGCAGGGCCAGCGGTCGGCCAGCACCACCCAGGCGGCCGCGGCGCGCGGCGACGGCTCCTCGGCGCCGCCGCCGGCACGGTGCAGCAGCAGCCGCAGCGTGATGGGGATGGTGTTGACGATGCGGCGCACGTTGGCGCCGTTCTCCGGCAGGTACCGGCACAGAACGTCCGAAGCGTCGTGGAGGCACCGGAACGCCTCGTGGATCCACGCCACCGCCTCAGCATCCACCTCTTTCCAGCTGGGCGCCGCCGCAACCGCGCCGCAGCCGCCGCCGCAGCCGCCGCCGCAGGTTTTGGCGACGTTGTCGGCGATGATGCGGTACATGAGGTCCTCGCGCGTCTGGATGGCGGCAGCCACGCTGCGCAGGCGGGAGCGGGCGCCCATCTCGGGGATGGAGAAGGGCAGCGTGACGGCGCGGTTCAGGTACAGGTAGCCGTTGTCCGCCAGCCCCTTCATGCAGCCCGTCTGCTCCAGGCACGGCACGATGACGCTGGGGTCCACGGCCAGCAGGAAGATGAAGGGCGCGTTGGCGTCCGACAGCAGCGTGGCCATGGCGTTGAAGACCCCGGCCACRTTCTCCGGGTAGCAGAGGTCCAGGCTGGTGATCTCCATCACCACGCGCAGCCGGCGGCGCTCGAAGACTTCCATGAACGCCAAGTAATCCACCAGGACCTCCACCTCCTCGCGGATCTTGCTCATGAACCCCAGCTGCCCGGCGAACCGGTCGCTGTTGGTCAGGCGCTCGATCTTCTTCTTCTCGCTGACCAGGAAGTTCTTGAGGATGGACAAGGCCCCKAGCACCAGCGAGGAGCCCGACAGCGACGCCACGGCGCTGCCCACCACCTTGAGGGCGTGGTGATCCTTGATGCCCGGCACCAGCAGCGCCACCAGCAGGATGGCGATGCCCACGGCCAGCACCAGCAGCAGCCCCCAGAGCCGCAGGCACGTGCCCGTCTTGAGGATCCACTCGCGCTGCGAGAAGCCGGAGGCGAAGCGCGGCCGCGAGCCCAGCACGTGGAAGACGCTGAGCGGCAGCGCGCCGAAGTGCTGCCGCACGTGGTGGCACAGCGTGGTCACCAGCCCCGCCCAGAGCTTGTCGCAGCCCGCGAACTCCCAGGCGCTGAAGCGGATGAAGATGAACTCCAGGTTCTTCCTCCTCAGGTGGCCCTCGGTCACCACGGGCTCGTAGAAGGCCAGGAGCCACAGGGCCTCCAGCAGGCCCCAGCCGTGGGGGCTGCGCGGCTTGCGCTGGCCCCGGCGCAGCTCGGCCGCCTCGCGCTGGGCCATCTCCTCGCGCATGAAGGCTGGCAACGGGAGTG
>NDFG01000167.1:115579-129575 GCA_002167245.1 Sporophila hypoxantha
GAACCCAAAAGTTCAAAATTCCCCCCCCGGGAACCCCCCCAAAATTCCTGGGACCCCCCCCCAAACAAAAAACCCTGAACCCCCCCCCCAGATTTTGGGGTGATTTTTGGGGTATTTTGGGTCATTTTTAGGTTCATTTTTGGGTCGTTTTTTTGGGTTTTTTTTCGGGGGGGGGCTCCCTAATTTGGGTGTCCCCCCCCCGCAGTTTCGGTGCCAAAATATGGGGGGCACCAGTTTTGGGGTTATTTTGGGGTTATTTTGGGCTTATTTTGGGTATATTTTGGATTATTTTTGGGGTTTTTTTAGCGGGTTATTTTGGGTATTTTGGGTTTTTTTGGGGGATTTCAGATTATTTTAGGGGTTTTTTTTGGGGGGGCCCCTAATTTTGGGTTATTTTGGGTTTATTTTGGGGCGTTAATTTTGGGGTTATTTTGATGATTTTGGGGTATTTTTGGGGTGGTTTTGGGTTATTTTTGGGGTTTTTTGGGTGGGTTTTTTGGTATTTTGGGATTATCTTTTTTTAAAGGTTTTTTTGGGGTATTTTGGGATATTTTGGGATTATTTTTTAGGGTTTTTGGGGTTATTTTTGGGTATTTTGGGGTTATTTTGGGTATTTTGGGATTATTTTTTAGGGATTTTTTGGGGTTATTTTGGTATTTGGGTATTATTTTTTTAGGGGATTTTTTTTGGGTTTTTTTGGGGTATTTTGGGATTATTTTTTTTAGGGTTTTTTTTGGGGTATTTTGTGATATTTTGGGATTATTTTTGGGGTTTTTTTTAGGGTTATTTTGGGTTTTTGGGATTATTTTTGGGGTTTCTTTGGGGGATTTCAGGGTTATTTTTTAGGGTTTTTTTGGGAGGGGCTCCTAATTTGGGTTATTTTTGGTTATTTTGGGGGCGTTATTTTGGGTTATTTTGATGATTTGGGGGTATTTTGGGGTTATTTTGGGGTTATATTGGATTATTTTGGGGGGGTTTTTTTGGGTATTTTGGGATTATTTTTTAGGATATTTTTTGGCGGTTATTTTGGGGTATTTTGGGATTATTTTTGTAGGGATTTTTGGGTTATTTTGGGGATATTTTGGGATATGTTTTAGGTTTTTTTTTGGGGGGCTCCCTAATTTCTGGGTGTCCCCCGCCCCGAAGTCTGAGCCGAAATGGTGAGGGGGGACACCCCCAATTTTGCGGTATTTTGGGGTTATTTTGTGGTTTTTTGGGGTGTTTTGGTCGGGTTTTTTGGGATTTCAGGATTATTTTTTAGGGGATTTTTTGGGGTTTATTTTGGGATAGTTTAGATTATTTTTGTTCGGGTTTTTTTGGGTTATTTTTGGGTTATTTTGGGGTTATTTTTTGGGTCGGGTTTTTGGGTATTTTGGGCATTATTTTAGGATTTTTTGGGTTATTTTGGGTTAAATTTTTGGGGCTATTTTGGGGGTTTTTTGGGTTATTTTGGGATTTATTTTGGGGGGTTTTTTTTGGGTATTTGGATTATTTTAGTGGGTTTTTTGGGGTTTATTTTTGGGTATTGGGATTATTTTTTAGGGATTTTTTGGGTTATTTTGGATATTTTGGGGATTATTTTTGTCGGGTTTTGGGGTATTTCGGGATTATTTTTTAGGATTTTTTGGTTTTTTGGGTATTTTGGGATTATTTTTTAGGGGTTTTTTGTTGTTATTTTGGGGAATATTTTGGATTATTTGGGTTTTTTAGGGGTAGTTGGGGTTTTTGGGGATTATTTTTGGGGATTTTTTGGTGTTATTTTGGGATATTTTTGGGGATTATGTTTGGGGGTTTTTTTAGGGTTATTTTTGCGCGGTATTTGGGATTATTTTGGGCGGGTTTTTTTTGGGTTTTTTTGGCGGGTTTTTGCGGGGTTTTTTTTTGGGGGTTTTGGGGGGTTTTTTTGGGTATTTTTGGGGTTATTTTTTAGGTTATTTTGGGTTATTTTTGGGATTATTTTTTGGGGTTTTTTGGGGGGTTATTTTGGTGGAATTTTGGTTATTTTGGCCGGGTTTTTTTTTGGTATTTTGGGGGTCGTTTTTTTAAGGTGGGGTTTTTTTTGGGAGGGCTCCCTAATTTCGTGTTCCCCCCCCCGCAGTTCTGGGCCGAAATGGGAGGGGACACCCAATTTTGGGCAGTTTTTTTGGGTTTATGTTTTGCGGTATTTTGGGATTATTTTTGTGGAGGTTTATTTTTGGGTATTTTGGGATTATTTTTGGGGAATTTTTGGGTATTTTGGATTATTTTTGGGTATTTCGGGATTATTTTTTAGGGTTTTTTTTGGGGGGGGGCTCCCTAATTTCGGGGTTCCTGTGCCAAAATATGGGGGGCACCCAGTTTTGGAGTATTGGGGTTATTTTGGGCGTTGTTTTGTCGGGTTTTTGGGTATTTTGGGATTATTTTTTAGGATTTTTTGGGAGTTATTTGGGTTTTTTGGGATTATTTTTCAGGGATTTTTTGGGTTTTTTTGGGTATTTTGGGATTATCTTTTTAGGTTTTTTTTTGGGGGGGGGCTCCCTAATTTTTGGGTAATTTTGCGGTTTATTTTGGGGGCGTTAATTTTTGGGGTTATTTTTGATGATTTTGGGGTATTTTTTGGGGTTTATTTTGGGTTTTTTTGGGGTTATTTTTTGGGGTTTTTTGGCGGGTATTTGGGATTATTTTTTAGGTTTTTTTTGGCGGTTATTTGGGATTTTTGGGATTATTTTTAGGGTTTTTGGGGTTTTTTTGGGGTTATTTTTTGGGGGGTTTTGGGATTTCAGGATTATTTTTTAGCGGATTTTTTGGGGTTTTTTGGGATTATGTTTTAGGGTATTTTTTTGGGGGGCTTCCCTAATTTCTTGTGTCCCCCCCGCGCAGTCCTGTGCCGAAATGGGGAGGGGGGGGACACCCAATTTGGGGATTTTTGGTTATTTGGTCGGGTTGGGGTATTTTGAGATTATTTTTTAGGGTTTTTTTTTAGGGTTATTTTGATATTATTTTTTGGGGTTTTTTGGGGGTTTTGGGGGTTTTTGGGTAATTTTTGGATTATTTTTTTGGCGGTTTTTTGGGTATTTTGGGGATTATTTTAGGGTTTTTTGGGGTATTTGGGTATTTTGGAGTATTTTTAGGTTTTTTGGGGTTTTTTGGGTTATTGTTGGGATGTTGTTTGGGTGATTTCTGGGGGTTATTTGGGTCGGGTTTTCTGGGTATTTTGGGGTTATTTGGCCGGTTTTTTGGCGTATTTTGGGTCGTTTTTTAGGTATTTTTTGTGGGGGCGGGTCCCTAATTCTGGGTGTCCCCCCCGCAGTTCTGTGCCGAAATGGGGAGGGACACCCAATTTTGGGTTATTTTGGGATATTTTGGTTATTTTTGGGGTTGGTTTGGGATTATTTTGGGGTATTTTTTCTGGGGGTTTTTTTGGGGTTATTTTGGGATATTTTGGGGTTATTTTATGTCGGGTTTTTTAGGGATTCAGGTTATTTTTTAAGGTTTTTTTGGGGGGGTTGCGGTTATTTGGATATTTTGGGGTTATTTTGGGTGGTTTTTTGGTATTTTGGGATTTTTTTTGTGTAGGTTTTTTTGTTGGGGGCTCCCTAAGTTTTCTGTGCCCCCCCGCCAGTTTGTTTGCCTGAAATGGGGGTATTTTTGGGGTATATTTTTTGGGTTTTTTTCGGGGTATTTTGGGGTTATTTTTTTAGTGGGGTTTTTGGGTTATTTTTGGGTTATTTTTAGTGTTTATTTTTGGGGATATTTTGGCGGCGTTTTTTGGGATTTCAGGATTATTTTTTTAGCGTTTTTTGGTGGGGGGGTGCCTAATTTGGTTATTTTGGGGGCGTTATTTTGGGGTTATTTTTGATGATTTTTGGGTTATTTTAGCTGGGGTTATTTTTGGGGGTTATATTTGTGTGTTATTTCTGGTGGGTTTTTTGGAGTTCAGGATTATTTTTTAGGGATTTTTTGGAGTTATTTGGCGTTATTTTGGGATATTTTGGGGTTATTTTGTCGGGTTTTCTGGTATTTTGGGTTAGTTGGGGGGTTTTTTGTATTTCGGGATTATTATTTTTTAAGTGTTTTTGTGGGGGCTCCCTAATTCTGTCCCCCCCCCGCAGTTCTGGGCCGGAAAATGGGGAGGGGAACCCAATTTTTTAAGGGAGTTTTGGGCTTATTTTGGGTTTATTTTGTCGGGTTTTTTGGGTATTGTTGGGCGGGTTTTTTTTGGGCTTTTTTTTGGGGGTGCTCGCCTAATTTCTGTCCCCCTGTCCCGCAGTGCTGTGGCCGCTGGCTCTTGCCGGAAACCGGGGCTCTGCGCCCACCCCCAGCGCTTGCCTCTCTGCCCCCCCCCAGCTCACCGGGGAAGTTTTTGTCACCTCCCCGCGGGCAACGCCTCCCAAAACCCCCAAAAAAAATCCCCCAAAAATTCCCCCAAAATCCCCAAAATCCCCAAAACAAATTCCCAAAATCCCCAAAATCCCCAAAATCCCCCAAAAGAATCCCCAATAATCCCCAAAAAAAATCCCCAATAATCCCCCCAAATCCCCCAAAAATCCCCAAAGATTACCCCGGAGGGAGCCCCAGGCCCTGACCCGCTCCATCTCCACGCTGCCCCTGAGCAACCACGGCGAGGAGGAGGATGGTGAGATTTTCATTTTAATTTGGATTTTTTCCTAATTATCCTCCCCAAAAAATCGGGTTTTAGGGGATTTTTTTTTCCAATTCCACCCCTAAAAATATTGGGTTTTAGGGGATTTTTTCCTAATTATCCTCCCCCCCAAAAAATCGGTTTTTAGGGGAATTTTTCCCCAATTTCCCCCCCAAAAATTGGTTTTTAGGGGAATTTTTCCTAATTCCACCCCAAAATTTGGTTTTTAGGGGATTTTTTTCTCCAATTTCTCCCCCAAAAATTTGGTTTTTAGAGGATTTTTTTTCCTAATTATCCTCCCCAAAAATTTGGTTTTAGGGGATTTTTCCCTAATTATCCTCCCCAAAAAATCGATTTTTAGGGATTTTTTTCTCCAATTCCACCCCTAAAAAATATTGGGTTTTAGGGTTTTTTTTCCTAATTATCCTGCCCCAAAAAATTTGTTTTAGGGGATTTTTTTTTCTAATTATCCCCCCCAAAAAATCGGTTTTTAGGGATTTTTTTCTCCAATTTCTCCCCCAAAATTTGGTTTTTAGGGCATCTTTTTCCTAATTATCACCTCCAAAAAATTCGGTTCTAAGGTATTTTTTACTCCAATTTCTCCCCAAAAATTTGTTTTTTAGGGGATTTTTTTTCTTAATTATCACCCCCCAAAAAATCGGTTTTTAGGGGATTTTTTTCTCCAATTCCACCCCTAAAAAATATTGGGGTTTAGGGGATTTTTTCCTAATTATTCCTCCCCAAAAAATCGGTTTTTAGGGATTTTTTTCTCCAATTCCACCCCTAAAAAATATTGGGTTTTAGGGGATTTTTTTCCTAATTATCCCTCCCCAAAAAATCGGTTTTTAGGGATTTTTTTTCTCCAATTTCTCCCCCAAAAGTTTGGTTTTTAGGGGATTTTTTTTCCTAATTAGCACCCCCAAAAATTTGTTTTAGGGGATTTTTTTTCCTAATTATCCCCCCCAAAAAAATTTGGTTTTTAGGGATTTTTTTCCTCCAATTTCTCCCCCAAAATTTGGTTTTCAGGAGATTTTTTCCCCAATTTCTCCCCCAAAATTTTGGTTTTTAGGGGATTTTTCCCCCCAGTTTTCCCCTCAAAATTTGTTTTTAGGGGATTTTTTTCCCCAAATTTCCCCTCCAAAAGTTTGGTTTTTAGGGGATTTTTTTTCCTAATTATCCTCCCCCCCAATCCCAAATTTCCCCACCCCAAATCCCGGATTTTCCGTCTATTTTCCCCGATTTCCCCCAATTTTCCCCATTTGGCCCCGTTTTCCCCCAATTTCCCCTCCCCACTTTCTCCCATTTTTCCTCCCATTTCCCCCAAAAAATTGTTTCCCATAATTCCCCCGAATTTTTCCGCCCATTTTTCCTTCATTTCCCATATTCCTCCCCAACTCTCTTTCTCCATTTCCCCCATTTTTTTCCCAAATTCCCCCAAATTTTCTCCTACTCCACACCCATCGTTTCCTCTTCCCCCAATCAGACTCCCACTCTCCTCGTGTGTGTGTTTTTCCTCGAATCCATTCTCCCCCTGCCCCGCTGCATTTTCCTGGCCATTTTCCCAAATCCATTTTTCCCCCAGACACAATCCCATTTTCTCCCAATTCCCCCATTTTTCTCATCTCTCTCCCTCCTCTTCAACTCTCTCCTTCCCGGACTTTTTACACCACTCCGCACCAACATCAAGTTTTCACCCATTCCCCAATTTCCCCCTCCAACTTTTCTCCCTATATGTATCCCAATGTCGCCCCATACACTATTTTTCCCCAACTCTCTCTCTCGCTCCTCTTCCATCTTCATCCCCATTATTTTTCCCCATCTGTGTGGCGTGTGTGTTCTGTTCCAGCATGGTGGCCTCCCAATTATACATACACATATATATATCTCATTTCCCGCCTCTCTCACTTTCTTCTCTCTTTCTTTTCTCCCCAATTTTTGTCCCATCATTTTCACACATATATACACCCATATCCACAACAACAATTCGTCTACATTTTCCTCATGATTTTCCCATTTTTCCTCAATAATTATATATACCCCATTCTCTCACGAATGTCTCCCCGTGTTCCTTCGTGATTTTTCCAAATATTCCCTCATCTATTATCTTTCACATTAATTCCTCCATCTTCTCGTTCCTCCGCCTACCCCTCCCAGATTCTCTTCCTTTCTGTCCTCAGACATCCTCCCAACTCTCTCTCTCCGCCCGTATATACTGCCCGCGCGCGATTATCTCTTCCCAATTTTTGCTTTCCCGATTTATAATACCATCATTTTTTCCAATCTTTTCCTCCATGTGTTGTTCCCAATTTCCCCAGATTTTCACCTTTCCTACATTCCTCCAAATTTCCCCTATACTTTTCTCCCAATTTTTCCCCATCTATTTGTGAATTTTCCAACTTTTTGCCCCAAAATTTCCCCATTATTTTTCCCCCAATTTCCCCCAATTTTTTTGCTCCCAAATTTTCCCCTTCATAATATTCTCCCATTTTTGCCCCAAATGTATCCCCCTATTTTAGTCCCCCAATTTATTTTCCCCATTTATATTTTTCCCACAATCTTCCCTCCAATTTTCCCCCGTGTGTGTTTCCCCACTTTTCCTCCCAATTACTCTTGCCTTGTTTCCCCATGTTCCCCACCGTTTTCAGCCCATTATTTTTTTCCCATTTATTTCCCCGTTCTTCTCTCGATTCTCCCCCAACTTTTTCTTTTGCTTTCCCTCCAATTCTCCCCCATTTCTCCACGCCCATATTTCACCATATTTATTTAGTGGTGCACATTTTATTCCCTGAAATTTTCTCACCCAATTTTTGCCCAATTTCCCTGATCTTTTACCCCCAATTTTTTTTCCCATTTCTCCCCCGAATTTCCCCTTTTAATTTCCCATTTTTCGGCCCTAATCTTCCCCAATAGTTTTACCCCTTTACTTATTTCCCCCATTTCCCATCGTTTCACCTAACGAATTTTTCCCCAATTATTTTTTTCATCTCTTCCCCCAATTGGTTGCCCCAAATTTCCTTCCTGTTTTTCCCCCCAATTTTCTCAGCCTTATTTTTTCCCATTTTTCCTCACTCCAATTTCCCCCAATTTTTCCTCCTCAACTTTTCCCGCCAGAGATTTCTCCCCAATTTTTCGAATTTTCCCCTATTCATTTTTTTCCCATTTCTCTCCCAATTGTTTGCCCTCCAAAGTTTTGTCTGCGCCCAAATGTTTTCCCCAAATTTTTCCCTCATTTTTTGTTCCCCCGACATTTCCCCTTTTTCCCGCAATTCCCTCAATATAAGGTTTTTGTTTTCCCCCAATTTTTTTCCCCTCAATTCTCCTCATTATTTTTTCCCCAATTTCCCCCCAGATTTCCCCCCAAATTCCCCATTATTTGTGTTTTTTATTCCCCACTTTCCCCCGAATTTCCCCCAATTTCCCCCCAATATTTCCCATTTCTTCCCAATTCCTCTATTTTTTCCCATTTTTCACCAATTTACCCCCATTTCCCAAATTTCCCGATTCTTTCCCAAATTTCCCCCAATTTCCCCCAAATTTTCCCCAATTCTTGTCCCTCGCCACTACGTCATTTTCGTCCTAGCCCCAAATTATCCCCATTTCCCCAGATTCCATTATTTTCTCCCATTTTACATTCATCTCATTGACATTCGGCACAACGGCATATTTTTGCCCCGAAATATTCCCCATTTTCCCAATTTTTCCCCATTATTTATTCCCAATTTTTTGCCCCAAATTTCCCCATATATTTTTCAAATTTGCTCCCCAATTTCCCCCCAATTTTTCCCATTTTATCCCCCATTTTGCCCAAATTTCTCATTTACACCTATTCCTCCGATTCTCCCTCTCTTCCCATTATTTTCGTCCCAAATTTCCCGCGAATTATTCCCCCAATTTTTTCCCCAATTTTCCCCCCAAATTTTCAATCTCCTCCATTATTTTTTCCCCATTTTCCCAATTTTTCCCAATTCTCCCCATTTTTCCCCAGGTTGCCGCTCCCCCAGCCCTGGCTGCTCCGGTTGTCACCTGCGGCCCTGGTGCCACCTGCCAGGTGACAGACCGTGGGACCCCGGTGTTGTCCCCAAACCCTCGGTGTGACAATGTCCGGATGGTGGGACAGGGGACACGGTGTGAGATGGGCCCGGTGGTGGCCCGGGTGTGTCCCGAATGCTCCCCTCGTGTTGACAACGTCTTGGGTGTGGGGAGGGAGACACGGTGCGAGATGGCCCGGGGGGTGGCCCAGGTGTGTCCCCGAGTCCCCTCGTGTGACAACGTCCGGTGTGGACATAGGGACACGGTGCCAGTGGGACAGATCTGGACCCCAGGTGTGTCCCAATGTCCCTCGTGTCCCTCTTGCCCGGCTGTCCCCAATGCCAAGATGGCCCGACGGGTGGCCCTGTGCATGCGTCCGGCGTCGCCGGCCGGAGCCTTCCCGTGTCCCCGATGTCCCCGGGTGCACCGCGTAGTGTGACGTCACCCGCGGTGGCCA
The DNA here is from genome assembly GCA_002167245.1 of Sporophila hypoxantha. Lineage (NCBI taxonomy): Eukaryota > Metazoa > Chordata > Aves > Passeriformes > Thraupidae > Sporophila > Sporophila hypoxantha. The sequence continues at coordinate 124,687 of NDFG01000167.1, forward strand.
GGTGTGGCCCCCACCGAGTGCGTCCCCAATCCGCCACCGCCGGGCGTGCGGGGAGGCTCCGGTGTTTCCCCAGGGCACCTGGTGCCAGTCGGTGATCGGACGGTGACCCCAGGTGTGTCCATCGGCCACCGTTCGTGTACAGCGTCCTGGTGTCCCCAGGGGCTCCTCGTGTCACCTTTGCTCCAGGGGTGGCCCACGCTGCCGTCCACAACCATGTAGGCACGCAAGCCACCAGCCTGCCATTGTGTCCACTGTCCCAAGGACACCTCGTGCCAGGATGGACCAATGGTTCATCCTCGGTGTGTCCACAACAAGGTTGGCACCAAGCCACCGTCCTGCCCGTGACCTCCAGTGTCCCCAAGGAACCTCGTGCCGGATGGTACAGTGGTCATCCTCAGTGTGTCCACACCAGGTTGGCACCAATACCATCCTGCAGTGACCTCCACTGTCCAGGACACGGATGGTGTTCTGATGACCAATGGTCACCCCCGGGCTGTAGTCGATCAGCCACCATCGTGTGACAGCGTTCCGTGTCCCCAGGGCTCCCTCGTGTCACCTGCTCCAGGTGGCAGCGCTGCGGATCCACACCAAGGTGGCCACCAAGGCCACAGACCTGCCATTGAGTGGTTGTTCCAGTTGTCCCAAGAGACACCTCGTGCCCAGTATGGTCACGTGGTCATCCTCGGTTGTGCTCCACACCAAGGTGGCACCAAGAGCCACCAGACCTGCCATGGTGTCCAGTGTCCCCAAGGAACCCTCGGCCAGATGGTCAGTGGATACAATCCTCGGTGTGTCACACACCAAGGTGGCACCAAGCCACCGTCCTGCAATGTGACCAATTCTTGTCCCCAAGGAACCAGTGCCAGATGCGTCAGTGGCCTAACCAGGTGTCGTCCATCACCCCACCTCCACCGCCATGATGTCCAGGTGTCGCCTAAGAGCACTCGTTGACCAGATGACCAATGGTCACCCCAGTGTGTCCACACCAATAAGTCCATTCCATGAGCCCATTCATTGCTGCTAGGACCTCCAGTGTCCCAAGACACCTCGTGTCACATGGTGGGGGGCACCACCCAGGTGCTGTCCATCACCACCTCACCTGCAAGTTGGACCTCCACTGTCCCTAAGGACACCTCGTGCCAGCATGACAATGGGTGGCCGCAGTTGTGATCCAGACCAAGATGTCACCAAGAACCTTTCCATGCCGTTGAGCCTCCGAGTGTCCCCAAGGAAAACCCAAATGCCCAGATGGACCGATGGGTGCCACAGATGTTGTCCTCACCGACCCCACCTGCCGGGATGGTCCACTGTGCCAGGACACCACGTGCACAGATGCGTCAGTGGGTGGCCAAGGTGTGTCCAGACCAAGGTGCGCCCAAGGAGACCTTCCTGCCATAGATTGTCCATCTGTCCCAAGGACACCTTCTGCCCAGATAATTTGGTTCATGTGCGTTCAACCAGGTGTTGTCCATCACCCACCACCTGCGGGATGTCCACTGTCCCAAGGACACCCACCTGCAAAGATGACAATTGGTCACCCTCGGATGGTCAGACCAGACGTCCATCAGGAGACCTTCTGCCGTGACCTGCCACTGTCACAAGGGCACCAGGTGCCAAGAACATGCGCCGATGGCGTGGCCGCAAGGTGTGTCCATGGACCCCCCCTCATGTCTTACGTATGTCCACTGTGGCCAGGTACACCATGTGCCACATGCGTCAGTAGGGTGGCAAGGGGTCCCCATCACGACGCCATCAGGAGACCTCCTGCAGTGACCTCGCTCTCCAGGGTACCACCTGAAGATGACCCGATGGCGTGGCCACAGTGCCGGTAGTCCATTGACCGACCTTGCCTGCCAGGATGTCCAGCTGCCAGAAGGGGACAACTGTTATGCCAGGAAGAGATATAGACGGCGCGCCACCGCGCTCGTGTCCGCACCACGACGTCCATCCAGGAGACCTTCCTCGCAGTGACCCTCCACTGTGCCCCAAGGAAGCCCACGTGCCAGTATGACCGATGGTGGCCCGCAGTGTGTCCATCCAGGCGACCCAAATCCTGCCCCAGGTATGATCCAGTCCAGGAGGGCCACGTGTGCAGTGTCAATCGCTGGGTGGCCCAGGTGTGTCCCAACCAAGACAATCCATCAGGTAGGACTTCCTGCGTGAACCTCCCACTGTCCCACAGGACACCATACATGTAAGATGACCAACGGACGTCAGGCCGCAGTTCGTGTCCACTCCTCTCCATTCGTGTCGGATGTCAGTGTCCCAAGGACACCATGGTTGCCATGCATGGTCAGTGTGGTGGCCTACGCTGTTTCCCCACCAAGACTCCATCAGGAGCCTTCCTGCAGGTGACCTCCACTGTCCCGCGGTACCAAGCCAACATGGTCAGTCGGCTCACCCCCGGTGATGTCCCCAACCAAGCGTCCATACATTTGAGACCTCCTGCAGTGGACTCCAGTGTCCCCAGGGCACCACATGCCAGATGACCGCATGGCGTGGCCGCAGTTGTGCTCAAATCACCATCGCATTCATGTCACGATGTTCCACTGTGCAAGGACACCACGTGCCAGAAACAATGGTCAGTGGAGTGGACCAAGGTGTGTCACAGACCCAAAGTGCCCCAAGGCGACCTTTCCTCGCCCATGACCTCCAGGCTCCCACAAAAGGGCACCAGTCTACAGTTGTGACCACATGGGTCGGACCGCAAGTTAAAAACAAATGTGTCCATACACCGACCTTTCCTGCACATGCAAATGTCAGTGCTCCAAGGACACCACCTGCCATGATGACCAATGGGTGGCCACGGTACAAGACACCACGAATGTGTCCAGACCAAGCTGACCCCTAAGAAGACCTTACGCATGCAAGTGACCCCCAGTGCACTCCCAAGGCAACCCAGTGCCGATGACCGCACTTGGATGGCCGACAAGTGTGTCCACAACCGCCCAATCTGCCAGTGATGATCCGAAAGTGCAGAGGGGAAAAAATGTGCCAGATGGTCAGTGGAACCAAAGTGGCCAGAGCAAGTTGTGTCCAGACCAAGACGTCCATAACAGGACCCAGAGACCTTCCTGCAAGTGACCTGACACTGTCGCAACCCCAAGGAACCCAGTGCAGGTAGAACCAAGTGGGGCGACCGCACATTGTGTCCGTGACCAACCAATCCTTTCCAGGATGTCCTCAAATGATATAAAAAAAAAAGTGCCAGAAAGGGAACACATGACACACCCAGAATGGTACCAGAATGGTCAGGCGGGTGGCCGAGAGTGTGTCACCACCAGGACGTCCATCAGGAGACCTTCTGCCGACGAAGATGTCCACTGTCCCCAGGCCACCACCTGCAAGATGCCAATGGAGGTGCGCCATAGGTGTGTCCAGACCAAGCTGACCCCCAAGGAAGGCACCTTCCTGCCGTGACCTCAGTGTCCCCAGACGGCACCAAAATGTACATATGACCAATGGTGTGACCGCAGTGTGTCCACTCCTCTCCATCGTGATCAGGATGATCCAGTTCCCAAGGACACACGTCCAGTCAATGGTCAGGCGTGGCCAAGGTCGTGCTCCCCACAAGACGTCCAACTCAGGGACCCTCACTCCTGCATGACCTCCACTGTCACCCAGATACGAGGTACCACGGTGCCAGCGTATGGTCATGGGTCTAGGCCCAAGGCTGTGTCCAGACCAAAGGGGACCACCAATGAAGCACCTTCCTAGCAGTGACCTCCGATCCTAGTACCCAACGGACACCACATGTCACATGGTCAGATGGGTGGCCACAGGTACTGGCTCCCAACCAAGACGATCCATTCAGGAAGACCTTCGCATGCCATTGATGTCCACATGTCCACCAGAAAACGGCACGTTGCCAAGATGCACCGATGGCGTGGCCGCAGTTGGTCCATCACCGGACCAGATCCTAGCAGCTGATGTCCAGTGCTCTAAAGGACACCATGGTGCACACAATGTCAGTGGTGGCAAGTGTGTCCCCACCAAGAACGTCCATACAGGAGAGCACCTTCCTCTGCAGATTACCTCCACTGTCCCAGGACACCTCCTGCAAGATGATCCGATGGGTGGCTGACAAGTGTGTCCACTCCTCTCATCGGTCATGGACCTCACAGGCCCCAGGGACCACCACGTGTCACATGCTCAGATGGTCGTCCCAGTGTGTGTCACAGACCAAGAACTTTCATCAGGAGACTGTGGCGTGTGTGCATGACCATCCAGTTCCAACAGGAATCCTCCTGCAGGTCAAATGACCGAATTGGGTGGCCGCACGTTATGTCCAATATACCCCCCTACATCGTCACGAGCATGGTCCTCGACTGCTGCAAGGGATCCACGTGCCAGATGGTCAAGTGGGCTGGACACACGAGGCTGATGTCCAGACCAAGTGTCCATCAGCCGCAGACTCTTCCTGCACAGAAGATGCTCCCACAGTGTCCCAACGGACACCACGATGTTCAGATAATGAGTTCAAGTGGTTCAACCCCAAGTGTGTCCAGACCAAAAACGTCCATCAGGATACACTTCTCTTGCAGTAGACCTCCACTTGTACCCAAGGTACACGGTGAGATAAGACATGCACCAGATGGGTGGCCGCTGAGTGTGTCATACAACCTCCATCCTGACCTCTGCCAGTAGCATGTCAGTGCCAGAAGGGCATGAACGCGCATTTGTTTCACATGGTCAGTGTAACATGATGCCACGGTGGTCCCCACAGACGATCCATCAGGAGACCTTCCTGCAGTGACCTACACACTGTCCACCTCACCATCATGTAAAAATGACCGATGGCTGCCTTGCAGTGTGTCCTCACCGACCATCATGTCACAATGTTCCAGATGCCAGAAGGGCCAACGTGTTTCCCAGAGTCATCGCCCATG
>NDFG01000167.1:184238-194973 GCA_002167245.1 Sporophila hypoxantha
GAGAGAGATACGCAGTGCGAGAATTGGGGTCACCATCGAACCCGTGTCACTCTTATGTGGGTCCCACCATCGAGCTGTGGCCTTTTTTATGGGGCTCACCACGACTGTGGTCACTGTTGTGGGTCACCATGAGCTGTGGTCACCCGGGGTCCCCCATGATGGTCCCCGATGTCCCGCTCTGATGTCCCTCAACATCGACGAGTGCGAGAACCGCCTGGCGTGTCCCGGCCAGGAGTGCGGTCAACAACCGCAGGGCTCCTTCCGCTGCAGCCCTGCCCCGAGGCTTCCTGACTGCGCCAGGGCCGCTGGCAGGTACGGGTCACCTGGTGTTCAACCTGTGTCACCCTGTGTGTCAACCTGTGGTGTCACTGTGTGTCACCTGTGTCACCGTGGGTGTCATCTCCCTGTGTGTCACCATGGTGTCCACCTGTGTGTCACCTGGTTGTCCTCGGTCTGTGTCCCCACAGCCCTGGGGAGCAGCCCTGCCCGAGGGCTTCCACCTGCGCAGGCCCTGGCGCAGGTACTTGCCGGGTCACCTGTGTCACACCTGCTTGTCAACATGTGTGTCACTGCATCGACCTGTGTGTCACTGTGTCACCTCCCTGTGTCACTGTGTCACTGTGTCACCTTGTGTGTCACTGTTGTCACTGTGTCACCATGTGTCACCTCCCTGTGTCAACCTCGTGTCCTCTCTGTGTGCCCACACCCCTGGGGAAAGCCCTGCCCCGAGGGCTTCCACCTGCGCCAGGGCCGCCTGCGTCAGGTACCCGGGTCACCTTGTGTCAACCTGTGTGTCACCTGCTGTCACCTCGTGTCCACACCTGTGTGTCACCTGTGTGTTCACCGTTTGTCACCTCAGTGTCACCTGTGTCACCTGTGTCATCCTGTGTCACCTACCTGTGGTCACCTTGTGTGTCCACTTGTCGTCAACCTGTGTTCCTCTCTGTGTGCCCAACACTTGGGGACCAGCCTGCCCCGAGGGCTTTCCACCTGCGCCAAGGGCCGTGCGCACAAGGTACTCGGGTCACCTGTGTGTCACCTGTGTCACCTGTGGTCACCTCGTGTGTCACCTGTGTCCACCTGTGTGTCACCTGTGTGTCACCTCAGTGTCAACCTGTTGTCACCTGTGTGTCTACTGTGTGTCACCTGTGTGTCACCTGTGTCACCTCCAGTGTGTCACCTGTTGTCACCTGGGTGTACTGTAGTGTCACTGTGTGTCACCTGTGTCACCCTGCGTGTCACTGTGCTCATGTGTCACTCGGGTGTCACCAGGACCCCCCTAGAAGGAGTGGCATGGGGTCACCTACACCATGGGTTCTCCAATGATTTGGGGTCCCAAGGACTTGGGGCCACCATGGCTTGGGGGGCTTGGAGACCCATAACTCCTGTCCCACGTCCCCTGGGTGTCCCCAATGTCCCCCCTGAATGTCCCCATGTCCCCCCACTGGTGACCCTGCCGATGTCCTCCAGATCGTGGATGAGACCATGGGGTCTCCATGATTTGGGGCCACAATTACTTGGGGTCATCCATGACTTGTGGTCACTCTGTTATGGGTCCACCTATGAACTGTAGGGCGGACTTTTGGCAGACCCCATAACTCTTGTGACCATGTCCCCTGATGCCCACTCGTCCCCCTGATCGTCCCGATGTTCCCCCAGACGTTTGGGGTCAGACAATTGATTTGTGGTCATCTGTTATGGGTCACCATAACTTGGGGCGCCATGGCTTAGGGGGACTTGGAGACCCCATAACTCCTGTCCCACACGTCCCCGCTGATGTCCCCATGTCCCCTGAGATGTCCCCATGTCCTCCCTGCTGCCCAGTGTCCCCCAGACGTGGATTGAGAAAATTGGGGTCACCACAACATGCAGATGACCATGACCTTGTGGTCACTACTGTTTATGGGGCCACCATGACTTAGGGGACTGGAGACCCATAACTCTGTCCCACTCCCCCTGGATGTCCCACTGTCCCCCCTGTATGTCCCCACGTCCCCTGATGTCCCCATGTCCCCCTGAATGTCCCCCCATGTCCCTCCCGGTGACCCCGATGTTCCCCCAGAACGTTTTCGGGGTCACCATAACCTTCTGGTCACTCCTGTTATGGGGTCACCAAAGACTTGGGGCCACCACATGGCTTCGGGGGGACTTGGAGACCCCATAACTCCTGTCCCATGTCCCTGAATGTCCCCATGTACTCCCTGGTGTCCCCAGCTGTCCCTGGTGTTCCCAATGTCCCCCCAAGACATGGACGAGACTGGGTCACCACGCCATGGTGTGACCGTGACTTGAGATCGATCACACCATGGGGCCACCATGCGTTTGGTGGACTTGGAGACCCCATAGACTCCTGTGGTCACCAACCCCTGATGTCCCCAGTGTCCCCCTTGATGTCCCGCAGTGTCCCCCCAGACGTGGACGAGAACTTGGGGTCACCATAACGATTCTGGTCCACGTCTGCTTATGGGGTCACCAAGACTTGGGGCCACCATGGTTTTAGGGACTTGAGACCCCATAACTCCTGTCCCCATGTCCCCCTGATGTCACCCAAACGTCCCCTGGGTGGACCCGATGTCCCCCCATCGAGTGGGGATGAGAACTTGGGGACACCGATGACTTGAGATCCATCAATCATGGGGTCACCAATGACTTAGCGGGAATTGGAGAACCCCATAACTCCTGTCCCAACACTATGTCCTCCTGATGTCCCCACGTCCCCCTTGATGTCCCCCACGTCCCCCCTGAGTCCCAATTCCCCAGACATTTGGGGTCACATGACTTAGCGGGACTTGGAGACACCATAACGTCTTGTGACCATGTCCTGATTGTCCCCATGTCCCCCTGGTGGTCCCCCTGATGTCCCATGTCCCCCAGACGTGGACTGAGTGCTCGGGGGGCTCCCCCTGCGCCCACGGCCGCTGCCTCAACACGCCGGCTCCTCCGCTGCGAGTCGCCACCGCGGCTTTCCGCGCCGCTCTGCCGGCGTCACCGCCGCCCTGCAGGGTGAGCGGGGACCTCCGCTCGGGGACGCCGCGGCGGTGCCAACCCGGGCCCGTGAACCTCATGCGTGGTGGCAGCCTCCACAGACTCAACGAGTGCCTGGAGGGCGATTCATGCCTTCCCGCACGGCGCAGTGCGTCAACACGGCCGGCTCCTTCCGCTGCCTGTGCGCCGGACGGCTTTCGCCGCCACGCCGACGGCAGCGCGCCTGCGCGGTGGGTGGCACCTGGGGGACAACCTGGGGAACACTGGGGCACACAACCCTGGGGACACCTGGGGACAGCGGGGGTGGCACCCTGGGGACTACCTGGGGACAGCCTGGGGAACCTGGGGGCACCTGGGGACCACCTGGGATACTTGGGGACAGCCGGGGTGGCAGCCTGGGCGACACCTGGGGACACACTGGCGACACCTGGGGGCACCTGGGACACCTGGGGACACCTGGCGACACTGGTGGGCACCCTGGGAGCAGCAGGGTGGCACCTGGGGAATGCCGGGTGGGCACTGGGGACACCTGGGGACACCTGGGGGCAGCTGGGACACCTTGGGGACAGTGCGGGTGGCACCCTGGGGGGCACCTGAGGGGGGGTGGGGTTTGGGGTTGGGTTCTGCCTGGTTGTGGCTTTTGGTCCTCATGGGCTTTGGCCAGGGTTGTTCTCCAGTCCTGGTTGTCACCATGCCAGTCCTGTGTCACCAGCGTTGTTCCAGTTCACGTGCCTCATCCATCCGTCCCAGGTTGTCCGCACAGTCCCAGTCCTGGTGTCACCATGCCAGGTCCTGGTGCCACCATGTCATTCCAGTTCGCAGTGTCCCCCATGGTTGTCCCTGTCTGGTGTCACCATGCTGGTTCCTGGTGTCACCATCTTTCCAGTCCCCATGTTTGACCCAGTCTCCCAGTCCTCGGTGTCCCCTCATCGTCCTGGTGTCACCCATGCCGGTCCTGGTGCACATGGCACCGGTCTGGTGCTCATCATGCCGGTCCTGGTGTCATTGTGCCGGTCCTGGTGTCACCCGGTGTCCAATCCCAATGTCTCCTGACCCCCGAGACGTGGGCGATGTGCCAGCACGGGGCCATCTCAGATCCCAAACCCCAAAAACCAACCCCAAATCCTGATGTCCCAAACCCCAAACCCCAAATCTTCAAACCGCAAACCCAAAACCCCAACCCTCAATCCCCAAACCCCCAAATCCCCCAAACCCCCAAATCCCAATGTCAAACCCCAAACCCCAAATCCCCAAACCCCCAAATCCCAAATCCCAATGTCCCAAACCCCAAACCCCAAAATCCAACCGCCAAACCGCAAACCCAAATCCCAAAATCCCAAATCCACAAATCCAAACCCCAAATCCATCCCCAAAATCCAAATCCCCAAATATCCCAAACCAATCCAAACCCCAATCAAACCCCAAAACCGCCAAATATCCCCAAATCCAACACCCCAAATCCCAGATGTCCAAATCCCAAAAACCCCAAACCCAAATCCCAAACCCAAACCCCAAATCCCCAAAATCCTAAATCCCTCAAATCCCAAAACCCCAAATCCCCAAATCCCAAACACATCCAATCCCCAAAATCCCAAACCCAAACCCAAACCCAAACCCAACCCCAAAATCCCAAAATCCCAAACCCAAAATCCCAACCCCAAACCCCAAATCCCCAAAATCCCAAACCCCAAATTCAGATGTCCCAAATCCCAAATCCCCAAACCCAATTCCCCAACCCCAAATCCCCAAAATCCCACTCCAAACCCCAAACCCCAAAATCCCAAACCCCACAGACCCAAATCCCAAATCCAAACCCCAAACCCAAACCCCAACTCCCAACCCCAAATCCCCAAATCCTAAAATCCCAAATCCAAACCCAAACCCCAAACCCAACTCCGATGTCCCAAACCCCAAATTCCTCCCGCCCAAGACGTGGACGAGTGCCAGCCGCGGGGCCATGTGCGCCGGCGGGCACCACACCCACCCTTATCACATCCAAATCCGCAAACCCAAACCCAAAAACCCAAACCCCAAACCCAAAATCCAACCCCAAAAACCCCAAACCCCAAACCCCGAAACCCCAAAACCCCACAATCCCAAACCCCAAATCCCAAATTCCGAATGTCCCAAACCCAAATACTCCCCAAGACGTGGACGAGTGCCAGCGCGGGGCCGTGTGCGCCGGCGGGCGCTGCCTCAACAGAGGGCTCCTTTCCAGTGCCAGTGCCCGGGCTGGGTTCCGCACGACGACGGCAAGGCCGAGTGCGCGGCTGAGGACGGATCGGGAACGGGAAAGGGAGGGGAACGGGAAGGGAATGGGGATGGGAATGGGAATGGGAACGGGAAGCGGGAATGGGAATGGGAATGGGAACGGGAAATGGGAATGGGAATCGGGAACGGGAGCGGGGAACGGGAAGTGGGAATGGGCACGGGAACGGGAATGGAATGGGAATGGGAACGGGCACGGGAACGGGGAACGGAAAACTGGGAATGGAATGGGAATGGGAATTGGGAATGGGAATGGGCATGGGAATCGGGAAATGGGAACGGAATGGGAATGCGGAAAACGGGAAAACGGGAACGGGAATGGGGAAATGGGAATGGGAACGGGAACGGGAACGGGAAACGGGAACGGGAAACGGAATGGGAACGGGAACGGGAAACGGGAACGGGAATGGGAACGGAACGGGAATGGAACGGGAACGGGAACCGGGAGCGGGAATTGGGAATGGGTAAACGGGAATGGGAAAATGGGAATGGGGAAACGGGAATGGGAACGGGAACGGGAATGGGAACGGAATGGGAATGGAATGGGAATGGGAATGGGAACGGGAATGGGAAATGGGAATGGGATGGAACGGGAGATGGGAAAGCGGGAAGGGAACGGGAATAGGAATTGGAATCAGGAACGGGGAAATGGGAACAGGGAATGTGGCATGCGGGAATGGGGAATGGGAATAGGAATGGAATAGGAACGGGAATGGGAATGGGAATGGGAACGGGAACGGGAACGGGGAACGGGAACGGATGGGAATGGAATGGGAATCGGGAACGGGAATGGGAAGAGGGAACGGGCAATGCGGAATGGGAACTGGGAATGGGCCCACATGGGAATGGGAATGGGAATGGGAACGGGAATGGGAATGGGAACGGGAACGGGAACGGAATGGGAATGGGAATGGGAATGGAAGGGAACGGGAATGGGAATGGGAACGTGAACGGGAAACGGGAATGGGAATGGGAATGGGAATGGAACAGGAAATGGGAATGGGAACGGGAATGGGAAATGAACGGGAATGGGAGCGGGAACGGGAATGGGAATGGAAGGGGAAGGGAATGGGAATGGAATGGGAATGGGAACGGGAATGGAACGGGAACGGGAATTGGGAACGGGAATGGGAATGGGAATGGGAATGGGGAACGGGAAGGGAATGGGAACGGGAATGGGAATCGGGAATGGGAACGGGGATGGGAATGGGAATGGGAGACGGGCATGGGAACGGGAATGGGAAACGGGAAAAATGGGAACGGGAACTGCGGGAACGGGAATGGGAAATGGAATGGGAACGAGACTGGGAACGGGAATGGGAAACGGGGAACGGGAAACGGGAACGGGAACGGGAACGGGAATGGAATGGGAAATGGGAACAGAATGGGAACCGGGAATGGAATGGGAACGGGAATGGGAATGGGAATGGAACGGGAAATGGGAATGGAATGGGAATGGGAATTGGGAACGGGATGGGAACGGAACGGGAATGGGAATGGGAATGGAATGGGAACGCGGAACGGGAATGGGGAATCGGGAATGGGGAAACGGGAACGGGAATGGGAATGGGATGGGAATCGGGAATGGAACGGGAAATGGGAACGGGAATGCGGAATGGCGAATGGGAAATGGGAACGGGAATGGGAATGGGAATGGGATATGGGAATGGGAACGGGAACGGGAACGGAACGGGAACGGGAACGGGAACGGGAATGGGAACGGGAAACGGGAAAGGGAACGGGAACGGAATGGGAATGGGAATGGAACGGGAAGGGAATGGGAATGGAATGGGAATGGAATGGGAACGGGAATGGGAAGGAATGGAATGGGAATGGGAATGGGACAACGGGAACGGGAAGGGAATGGGAATCGGAATGGGAAGGGAATGGGAATGGGAATGGGAACGGGAATGGGAATGGGAGCGGAACGGGAGCGGGGAATGGGAATGGGAACGGGAATGGAACAGGAATGGGAACGGGAATAGGGAATGGGAAACGGGAGAAGGAATGGGAACGGGAATGGGTAACGGGATGGGACTGGAATGGGAACAGGAAATGGGAACGGGAATGGGAACGGGAACGGGAATGGGACTGGGAATGGGAATGGAAACGGGAATGGGAACGGGAATGGGAACGGGAACGGGAATGGAATGGGAATGGGAACGGGAAATGGGAAACGGGAACGGGAATGGGGAACGGGAAATCGGGAACGGGAATGGGAATGGGAACGGGAATGGGAAACGGGAATGGGAAACGGGAATGGGAACCGGGAATGGAATGGGGAACGGGAGCGGGAACGGGAACGAGAAAACGGGAACGGGAACGGGAACACGGGAATGGGAATGGAATGGGAAACTGGGAATGGGAATGGGCAATAGGGAATGGAACGGAATGGGAATGGGAATGGGGAATGGGAAATGGGAATCGGAATCGGGCAACGGGAACGGAACGGGAATGGCAACGGGAATGGGAATGGAAACGGGAAAATGGGAAACGGGAATGGGAATGGGAATGGACGGGAAGCGGGAAGCGGGAACTGGGAACGGGAATGGGAGCGGGAATGGGAACGGGAATGGAACGGGAATGGGAACGCGGAATGGGGAATTGGGAACGGGAAGGGAATGGAACGGGAACGGGAATGGGAATGGGGAACCGGGAATGGAAAGGGAATGGGAATGGGCACGGGAATGGGAACGGGAACAGGGAATGGGAATGGGAATGGGAACGGAATGGGAAAAGGCGAAACGGGAATGAGAAATATCCCATCTGCCATGTCCCCATCCTGATGTTCCCATTCCCATATCCCTACTCCTCGTGTCCAATCCCCATGTCCCCACCCTGATGTCCCATCCGCCAATGCCCCCGATTGTCCCCATGTCCCATCCCCCCATGTCCTCTGATTGTCCCATGTCCCCATCCTGCAACACATTTGTGTCTTCATCCCGCATGCCATGATTGTCCCAGCTGTCCCCGATTGTCCCGCTGTCCCCATGGCAGAGTGGACGAGTGCCGAGTACGGGGCCGGGCTCTGGCGGCGCAGCGCTGCGAGAAACATTCCGGGCTCCTATCGCTGCGTGCCCGAGTGCCAGGGGATTGTGTAGAATGGGACGGAATGGGGAACACGAATTGGACGACAACAGGGATTGGGTGGGTTTCTCCTGGGGTCCCATGATGACGTCCACCATCCTGCCACTGTTGTCCTCATCCCGGCCATGTCCCTGATTGTCCCAACTGTTCCCCATTCCTGCCACTGTGTTGCCGCATCCCGCCATGTCCCTGGATTGTCCCAATGTCCTCATTCCCTGCCACTGTGTCCTCATCCCGCCATGTCCGCTGATTTGTCCCAAATGTCCCCATCCGCCATGTCCCTGAATTGTCCCCAATGTTGCCCCATCCTGCCACTGTGTCCTCATCCCGCCATGTCCCTGATCTTCCAATGTCCCCATCCCGCCATGTCCCTGATTGTCCCAATGTCCCCATCCCCATGTCCCGCGATTGTCCCCCAATGTCCCCATTCCTGCCACTGTGTCCTTCAAAATCCCGCCATAGTCCTGATGTCCAATCCCATGCCCGCCATTGTCCTGATTGGTCCCAATGTCCCCATCCGCCATGGGTCGCCCGATTGTCCCCAATGTCCCCAATGTCCCATTCCCGCCCATGTCCCTGATTGTCCCCAATCGTCCCCCTCCCGCCATGATCCCCAATTGTCCCAATTGTCCCAATGTCCCCAGCCGCCATGTCCCTGTTGTTCCCAATGTCCCCCATCCTGCCACTGTGTCCCCATCCCGCCATGTCCCTGATTGTCCCCATGTCCCCGATCCTGCGCATTGTTCGTCCCATCCCGCCATGTCCATGATTGTCCCCAATGTCCCCATTCCCGCCATGCCCCATTGTCCCCGCTGTCCCCGCTGTCCCCGTTGTCCCCGCTGTCCCATGGGCAGACGTGGACGAGTTGCCAGGAGTACCGGGGCCGGGCTCTGCGGGGCGTTCAGCGCTCGAGAACATTCGGGCTCCTATCGCTGTGTGCCCCGAGTGCCAGCCGGATTCCGGCCCCGGGGACGGCGGCGACTGCGTCGGTGAGAATCTTTGGGATTGGGATTGGGTTTGGGATTTGGGGTTTGGGAATTTTTGGATTGGGATTGGGGTTTGGGTTTTGGATATGGGATTGTGCCGAAGTTGCCAGCCGGGATTACCGCCCGGGACGGCGGCGGACTGCGTCGGTGAGGAATTTGGGATTGGGATTGGGGTTGGGATTTGGGGTTTGGGATTTGGGATTTGGGATATGGGATATGGGATTGGGGTTTGGGGTTTGGGGTTTGGGATTGATCCCAAGTGCCAGCCGGGATTCCGGCCCGGGGACGGCGGCGACTGCGTCGGTGAGGGATTTGGGATTGGGATTGGGATTGGGGTTTGGGGTATGGGATATGGGATTTGGGGTTTGGGATTGGGATTGGGATTGGGGTTTGGGATTTGGGATTGTGCCCGAGTGCCAGCTGGGATTCCGGCCCGGGGACGGCGGCGACTGCCTCGGTGAGGGCTTTGGGATTGGGATTGGGATTGGGATTGGGGATTTGGGATTTGGGATTGGGGGTTTGGGATTTGGGGTTTGGGGTTTGAGATTTGGGATATGGGATTTGGGTTTGGGATTTGGGATTGTGCCCGAGTGCCAGCCGGGATTCCGGCCCGGGGACGGCGGAGACTGCCTCGGTGAGGAATTTGGGATTGGGATTGGGGTTGGGATTGGGATTTGGGATGTGGGATTGGGGTTTGGGGTTTGGGATTGGAATTTGGGATTTGGGAATTTGAGATTAGGATGGGGACGGGAACTATGGGATTGGGATGGGCATATGGGGACTGGGAATGGGAATGGGAATGGGGACATGGGGACACAGGGATGGACATGGGGACACAGGGATGGACATGGGGACACCGGGACAGGGATGGACACAGGGACTGGGCTGGGCACACAGAGGGACAAAGTCCGACCCCGGGGGTGGCCGAGGACCTCGGGATGTCCCCAACCCTTTGTCCCACCCCGCGGCAGACGTGGACGAGTGCTCCAACGGGACCCTGTGCGGTGCCCACGCCACCTGCCACAACCTGCCCGGCTCCTTCCAGTGCGCCTGCGACCCCGGCTACGAGACCGCCCGGCACGGCCACCACTGCGTGGGTACGGCCACCAACCTTGGGGACACGGCCACCAACCTTGGGGACACCCAAATCCCTGTCCCTGTGTCCCTGTGTCCATCCCAGTGTCCCCATTCCTGCCCCAAATCCCTGCGACCCCGGCTACGAGACCGCCCGGCACGGCCACCACTGCGTGGGTACGGCCACCAACCTTGGGGACACGGCCACCAGCCCTGGGGACACCCAAATCCCTGTCCCTGTGTCCCAAATCCCTGCCCCTGTGTCCCCATTCCCACCCCAAATGCCAAATCCCCCAAACTCCCAACTTCAAATCCCCCAAATCCCCAACCCCAAA
>NDFG01000168.1:98899-118091 GCA_002167245.1 Sporophila hypoxantha
GCACAGAGCAAAGTGTTTCTGAAATCCCAATCCCAGGCTCAAGAGCTGCCTTGTTCCTAAAAACCCAAATCCTGCTCTTCTCCTGAGAGCAGAGTGTGAAGAGCTGCTCAATTTGCCCCTGGTGTCTGCGGGGCCTGTCTCTTATACACATCTAGATGTGTATAAGAGACAGGAGCAAAGTGTTTCTGAAATCCCAATCCCAGGCTAAAGAGCTGCCTGGTTCCCAAAAACCCCAAATCCAGCTCTTCCCCTTTGAGCAAAGTGTTTCTGACATCCCAATCTAGGGCTGAAGAACTGGTTTGTTCCCAAAAAACCCCAAATCCAGCTCTTCCCCTTGGAGCAAAGTGTTTCTAACATCCCAGTCCCAGACTCAAGAGCTGCCGTGTTCCTAAAAAGCCCCAAATCCAGCTCCTCTCCTTGGAGCAAAGTGTTTCTGACATCTTAATCCCAGTCTTGTTCCCAAAAAAACCCAAATCCTACTGCTCTCCTGAGGGCAAAGTGTTTCTAAAATCCCAGTCCTAGGCTGAAGAGCTTCCTGGTTCCCAAAAACCCCAAATCCAGCTCTTTTCATGAGGACAAAGTGTTTCTAAAATTCCAATCCTGGGTTGAAGAGCTGTCTTTTTCCCAAAAACCCCAAATCCAGCTGTCCTGAGGGCAATGTGTTTTTAAAACCCCAATCCAGGCTGAAGACTGCCTGGTTCCCAAAAACCCCCAAATCCAGCTCTTCCCCTTTGAGCAAAGTTTCTGACATCCCAATTCTGAGCTGAAGAACTGGTTTGTTCCCAAAAAACCCCAAATCCAGCTCTTCCCCTTNCAGCTCTTCCCCTTTGAGCAAAGTTTCTGACATCCCAATTCTGAGCTGAAGAACTGGTTTGTTCCCAAAAAACCCCAAATCCAGCTCTTCCCCTTTGAGCAGTGTTTCTAACATCCCAATCCCAGACTCAAGGGCTGCCTTGTTCCTAAAACCCCAAATCCAGCTGTCCTGAATGCAAAGTGTTTCTACCATCCCAGTCCCATTCTGAAGGGCTGCCTGGTTCCCAAAAAAACCCAAATCCAGCTCCTCTCCTGAGAGCAGAGTGTGAAGAGCTGCTCAATTTGCCCCTGGTGTCTGTAGGGCCAGGAAGCAGCTCTGCCAATAAAAATCCCACTGTAAAAACCTAAACCCAGGGATTTGCTGCTGTCCAGGAGGAGCTGAGGGAGCAGAAACTGCAAAGATTAATGGGATTTCACAGGAGCTGCAGGGATGAAAAGGTTGGGGTGGTTTTGGGATGCCTCTGGGAAGGGGCAGCCATGGAGCAGCTCTAACACAGATCAGATGTGTAGGGCTGTTCCCAAAAGCCATAAAAGGGCCCTGGAGCTGCAGAAACCATGGAAAGGGACATCAGAGGGAGGCTGGAACTGGCCTNGTCCCATCCTTCTTATTTTCTGTCTTCAGTCAAAGATTGCAGCTCTCTGTGGGGTCCTGGNTGTGGGGTTTTGTTCCTGGGAGGGGAGAGCAGAAGGAGGCTGGCATTGGCCTTTGTGGGGTTTTGATCCTGGGAGTCTGGAACTGGCCTTTGTGGGGTTTTCTTTATGGGAGGCTGGAGCTGGCCTTTGTGGGGTTTTCTTTCTGGGAGGCTGGAACTGGCCTTTGTGGGGTTTTGATCTAGGAGTCTGGAACTGGCCTTTGTGGGGTTTTCTTTATGGGAGGCTGGAACTGGCCTTTGTGGGGTTTTGTTCCTGGGAGGGGACACCAGAGAGAAGCTGGAACTGGCCTTTGTGGGGTTTTCTTTATGGGAGGCTGGAACTGGCCTTTGTGGGGTTTTCTTTCTAGGAGTCTGGAACTGGCCTTTGTGGGGTTTTCTTTATGGGAGGCTGGAGCTGGCCTTTGTGGGGTTTTGTTCCTGGGAGGAGGCACCAGAAGGAGGCTGGCATTGGCCTCTGTGGGGTTTTCTTTCTGGAAGGGGACACCAGAGAGAAGCTGGCACTGGCCTCTGTGGGGTTTTGATCTAGGAGTCTGGAACTGGCCTTTGTGGGGTTTTGTTCCTGGGAGAGGACACCAGAGAGAAGCTGGAACTGGCCTTTTTAGAGTTTTGTTCGTGGAAGGGAACACCAGAGGGAGACTGGAACTGGCCTTTGTGGAGTTTTGTTCGTGGAAAGGAACACCAGAGAGAAGCTGGCACTGGCCTTTGTGGGGTTTTGTTCCTGGGAGGGGCAGGTGGGCACAGGGAGGGTGGTGCCTTGTGAAGGCTGACCTAGAACAGGGACCAGACAAAGCTCAAGAATAAAGCAGGGATTTATTGGGAGGCCTCAATGGATCCACCTTGGGCAGCACAAGAACCCAGCCAGGGCCACACCCAAGATGGACCCAAAATGGTCACAAAAATGGACAGCTGGTCATGAGGTCTCTCACTTGTATGAGTTCTGGTCAATTTGCATATTGGAGTTAATTGGCAATTACAGCTTCAGGTTATGAGGTCCCATCCTTCTTATTTTCTGTCTTCAGTCAAAGATTTGCAAGTCTCTGTGGGCTCCTGGTTGCAGGGCAGGATCAGGGTGGCAGCTCCCATGGGATCAGGGATGGCAGCTCCCATGGGATCAGGGATGGCAGCTCCCATGGGATCAGGGATGGCAGCTCCCCATGGGATCAGGGATGGAGTCCCATGGGATAGGGCCAGGATCAGGGATGGCAGCTCCCCATGGGATCAGGGATGGCAAAGCTCCCATCGGGATCGAGGGATGGCAGTCCCGCATGGGATCAGGACTGCAGCTCCCATGGGATCAGGGATGGAGTCCCCATGGATGCAGGGCAGGATCAGGGATGGCAGCTCCCCATGGGACCAGGGACTGCAGCTCCCCATGGGATCAGGGAGTGCAGCTCCCCATGGGATTCTCCAGGATCAGGGATTTGCAGCTTCTGCCATGGGATCAGGGACTGCAGCTCCCCATGGGATCTCCATTCCAGGAATTGCAGCTCTCCATGGGGTCCCTGTTCCTTTTTCTGCCAACTCTGGAGAACCAAACCCCATCAATCTCAGGCTGAACCCCTGAACCAGCCAGGATTTCTCCTTGGAGAGGGATTTGAGCAAACCAGGAGCTGAGACAGTGCAGGGATGGAGTTGATTTGCTGCTGTAAAATGAATTTTCCCTCTGTTCAGCTGGGAATTCCCACACCCTACGGAATTACTGTGCCTCCCTTCAAAGATGAAACACCAAATTCTGTTTCTCTTGAGATTTGGCTCAGTATTATTTTAAATCACTGTGGGCTTTCCCAATTTCCTGGGGGGAAAACCTGTTCCTTCTGGCTGCCTGATACAGAATCTCCCCTGAACATATTTGGAGTGGGAAGAGCAGCTTTTTATTTACCTGCTACAGGTTGTGGCTTAAAAATGTCTTTTCCCTGCCTATTTTTCACTGCAGTGGGAGTGAAAAAAAAATCTCATTTTAGTGGGATTTCAACATCTCTGTGCTGAACAAACCCTGGGGATTCTCACCTCCTTTGTTCCTTGCTGTAAAATGGACACTTGTGTGAGGAAATTGGATAGGGTAGGTGGGAGGTGATTAAAAAGCAGAGCTGGGTGTGATTAAATGCTCTTTGTGCAGGACAAGTCGTGGCTTAGGCTGCTGGAAATCCCTGTGTGGAAGGGAATCTCTGGCATGGAGGCCAAGGAAAGCCATAAAATTCCTGGAATTCACCTCAAACCCGTTTTTGGGGCAGTTCTCCTCAGTCTGCATCTCCAGCTTGAGCTCTGACTGTCAGGCCTGGCCAAGGCAGGGTGGAGAGGAGGAGAGCAAAGCCCTGGGGTGGGAGGGACAGCATGGTCCCAATTAATCCCTCAGCCATGCATGTGCCAAACCCCCTTGCCCAGGTGATTCCCAGGTGTAATCCCAGCCATTCCAGGCTTTCCTCGGGCTCAGCCCCTCCAGGAGCTCCAGCCTGGGACAGAGGGGACACTGAGGTCCCTCTGGGTTAACCCCTGAGGCTCTCTGGAACAGGGAGACTGTACTGGATTACTGATGACAGTTCATCAACAATTGTGGGGTTTTTTGTAGTTTTGTTCAGCTCCTTTTTCTTCAAGAATTTCTAATTCCCCAGTTGCTGTTTAACCCCTCTGATGGTTGATTCTTTTTTAAAGAAGCTTTGGAGCAAGTGCCCATTGCATGGAGGTGATCTGGGCACCTGTGGGTGCACCCCCACTTTGTCCCACGTTCCTCTCTTGGGCAGGTGCTAATCAATAAGGCCTAATTAACAAACTGTCATCACTTTCCAGATGTGATTTTTAGGGTAATGCAAAACTATTTTGCTAAAGACACCCTGAATTTCTGCCAGTTGTAGGGACCAAATCAGATACAGCTACTGCAGTTCAAGGGGTTAGGAAGGGGAAAAAGCTTTTCAAGGGAAATACAGGTTGGATATTAAGAAAAAGTTTTTTACAGAATTGGTGATAAAGTTCTGGAATGTTCTGCCCAGGGAGGTGGTGGAGTCCCCATCCCTGGGTGTGTTTAACACAGCCTGGATGTGGCACTGGGTGCCAGGGTTTAGCTGAGGTGTTGGGGCTGGGCTGGATTGATGATCTTGAAGGTCTCTTCCAACCTGGTCATTCTGTGAATTCTGTGGGAGACATTCCCTCAAAGGCCACAGATGTTTATGGCTCCAGTCAGCCTTCCTCTGGGAAACCCTTTATCCCAGAAACCTGGGTTGTGGCTGCCTTTCTGCTCAGAAAACCAGGAGCCCTTGGGATGACTCTGCAGCTTCCCTTTCCCTGGGGGAACAGACTCCTRYTGCCRKTCKTTTGGCTGGGATGGGCCAYGMGATGGGGCTGGGATGYYCCAYYYGATGGYGRTGGGATYAYCCAYAWMATGGYGRTGGGATYYGCCKAYTMATGGYGCTGGGATGAGCCAGGTTATGGGYCTGGGATGAYCCAYYWTATGGGGCTGGGATGAGCCAYGGGATGGGGCTGAGATGAACCAAGTGATGGAGCTGGGATGAGCCAGGTTATGGGACTGGGATGAAGCAAGTGGTGTGGCTGGGATGAGCCAAATTATGGGGCTGGATGTGAGCCAAGCTATGGGCTGGGATGGAGCCAAAGTGATGAAGCTGGATGGCCAAGTGTGGAGTTGGGAAGCCAATTACGATCTGGGATGCAGCCAGGTCATGGGGCTGGTGTGAGCCAAAGTTATGGGGTTGGTGAAGCACAAGTGATGAGGCTGGATGAGCCAAATTACAGAGTGGGAATGAGAGCCAAGTGATACGGGTTGGATGAGCAAGAGACAGGGTTGAGAATGAGCCAAAATTACAGGAGCTGGAATGAGCAAGTGGATGGAGCGTGAGGTGAACCAGGTTATGGAAGTTGGGAGCCAAGTTATGGGGCGTGAGGTGAGCCAGGTATATGGGCTGGGATAAACACAAGTGATGAGCTAGATGAGCCACATATGGGAGCTGGGATGAACAAGTTGATGGAGCTTGGGATGAGCCAAGCGACAGGGTTGAGATTGAACCAAGGGATGGGGCTGGATGAGCCAAAAATACAGAGCTGGGGTGAGCCCAAGTGACGGAGCTGAGGTGAGCCCAGAGTGTGTGGGCTGAGCGTGAAGCCAAGGTTATGGGGCTGAGGTGAGCCCGGTTATGGGCTGAGGTGAGCCAGGTTTATGGGGCTTGGAATGAGCCACATGATGGGGCATTGGGATTGAGGCCAAGTGATGGAATTGGGAAGTAACCAAATTAACAGGGTTCAGATAGCCAGGTTATGGACTGGGATGACCAAGTTATGGACTGGGATGAGGCAAGTTGGTGAGCTGGGAGGGCCAAGTTATGGAGTTGGGAAGCAAATTAGGAGCTGGCGGATGAGCCAGGTCATGGGGCTGCGTGTGAGCCCAAGTTATTGGGGTTTGGGAAAGCCAAGTGATGAGGCTGGGATGAGCCAAATACAGGGCTGGGAGAGCCCAGTTATGGGCTGGGATGAGCCAAGAGACAGGGTTGAAGATCGAGCCAATTGTGGAGCTGATGGAGCCAAGGGGATGGGGCTGAGATGAACCAAAGTGATGAGGCATGGGATGAGCCATTAAACAGAGCTGGGGTGAGCCAAGTGATGTGAGCTGAGGTGAACCAGGTTAATGGAGTTGGGATGCCATAGTTATTGGGGCTGAGGTGAAACCAGGTTATGGGGCTGGATTGAGCCAAGTCGATGGAATTGGGATGTACCCAAAATTATAGGGTGAGATGAGCCAGGTTTATGGAGCTGAGATGAGCAAGTATGGGACTGGGATGAGGCAAGTGGATGAGCTGGGATGGGCCAAGTATGGAGTTGGGAAGCCAAAATTCTGGAGCTGGGATGAAGGCCAGGATCATGGGGCTGGTGTGAAGCCAAGTTAGGGGTTGGGAAGCCAAGTGATGAGGCTGGATGACGCCAAATAACAAGAGCTGGGGATGAAGCCAAGTGACTGGGGGTGGGATGAGCCAAGAAGACAGGTTGAGATGAGGCCAAATTGTGGAAGCCTGGGAAAGCCAAAGGATGGGGCTTGAGAATGAACAAGTGACAGGGCTGGGATGAGCCAAATTACAGAGCGGATGGAGTTGGACCCAAGGTAAGATGAGAGCTGAGGTGAACCAGGTTATGGAGTTGGAGCCAAGTTATTGGGGCTGAGGTGAGTCAGGTTATGGGGCTGCGGATAAACCAAGTGGTGGAATTGGATTGTACCAAATTATGGGGTTGAGATGAGCAGGTTATGGAGCTGAGATGAGCCAACAAGTTATGGGACTGGGATGTAGGCAATGGTGGAGCTGGGATGGGGCCAAGTTATGGAGTTGGGAAGCCAAATTATGGAGCTGGGATGAAGCCAGGTCATGGGGCTGGTGTGAGCCAAGTTATGGGTTGGGAAGCCCAAGTTGATGAGGGCTGGATGAGCCCAACACTGTGGAGCTGGGATGAAACCCAAGTGGTGGAGCTTGAGATGAAGCCACATTAATGAGGCTGGGATGAGCCAAATTACAGAACTGCGGATGAGCCAAGTGATGGAAGCTGGGGATTTTGAGCCAAGAACAGGGTTGAGATGGCCAATTTGGAGCTGGGATGAGCCAGTTTATAGAGTTGGGGAAGTCCAAGTGATGGGGCTGGGATGGGGCCAAGTTACAGGTGCTGGAGTTCTTCGCTGGGAGGCAGGAGAAGTTATTTTCTGAGAAAAACTGCGAGAGGAAGGATCTTCCCTGGCTCGGGAGGAGGCTGGCAAGTACAGTAAAAATGAGCTTTAACCATCAAAAAGGCAACAAGTCTTGTGCCGTGGCCGCGGCCTGACCTTTCCCTCTGGAATTCTTGGCCCCTGGCCGGGCTCATTAATCCTGGCGGCGTGCCAGATGACGTAATCCATCCACAGCCCCTGCAGCCGCTGCCCGGCCCGGGCTCTGCCCTTCAGCCCTTTCCTGATGGCAGCGCTGACCGGTTTTGCAAATAAACCCGGCCTTTATCCACCTCCCCGGGCACTGCCTAGCGGGAGGAGGGGGCACCAAATCCCTCTGGAAAAACACCGGGAATATTCACCGGGACTGCGGGCGACGATGGGGCCAGTGGCTGGGGGAACGACGTGGGACAACGGAATTGTTGCAGTGGAAAATGGGAATTACGTTAGCAGTTGAAAAACGGAAATTTACTGTCAGTGGAAAAAATGGAATTAAACTTGCAGTGAAAAATGAATTATTGCAGTGGAAAGTGAAATTATTGCAGTGGAAAGTGAAATTATTGCAGTGGAAAGTGAAATTAATATGCCAGTGGAAATGGAATTATTTGGCAGTGAAAAATGGAAATTATTGCAGCTCCTGGGAGCTCTTCCTGTCCTGCTGCCAAAGTCTTCTCAGCTGCACAAAAGAAATTTTTATTTTGAGGGGGGGAACAAACTCAAGGTTTATCTCAGTGGGATGAATTTATATTTCTGGTGTTAATATCTGTGTGCATATTCCTGAAGTATATTCTATGTGAGTTATAAAAGTGTGTTTTCTGTATTAAAGCCCTGTTTTAGCTGGGTTTATAAGTGGAACATTTTGGGGCACTTTTGGTTTCTGTTTAAAGAACAGCCTGATGGAGGAAGCTTTCAGGGGTGCTGAAAGTTATTAGCAGCTCTGGGACAGTTTTTGTCCCTGCTGTAAAGTTTCTCAGCTACACAAAGAAATTTTAATTTGGGGAGAGGAAACCAAATCTTGAGTTATTATCTCAGTGGATAATTTTATAATTCTGTATGTAAACAGCATGCAGCTGACTGTGATTCTGTATAAAGCCCTGTTTAGCTGAATTTATAATATGTGTTTCCATCTAAATCTCGATTTAGCATGGTTTATAAATGAAATTTTGGGCACTTTAGTTCTGTTTAAAGCCACAAGCTGAAAGCAGAGAAGCTGTTCTAAAGGAGTTGCAGAAATTATATGCAGCCTTCCTGGGTCTCTTCTGTCCCTGCCTGCAAAGTTTCTCAAGCTGCACCAAGAAATTTTATTTTGAGGGGGGAAAACAAACTTGAGGTTTATATCTCAAGTGGTATAATATATTATATTCTGTTTGTGTAAAACATGTTAAGCTTGAGTGTTTCTGTATCAGTCCCTGTTTAACGCTGATTTTCATAAATGTGTAAACCATCTAAATCTCGATTTTAGACTGAGGTTTATAAATGAATTTTGGGGCACTGTTGGTCCTGTTTAAAGCCAGAGCTGAAAGCAGGAAGCTGTCCCTGAGGAGTGCTGAATTAATTGCAGCTCTGGGAGCTCTTCTGTCCTGTTTCAAAGTTTCTCAGCTGCACCAAGAATTTTATTTTGAGGAAGGAAACCAAACTTGAGGTTATTTTTTCTCAGTGGATAGAATTTATATTTCTGTTTTGGTAAACACCATTTATGCTGAGTGTTTCTGTAATCAAGTCCCTTGCTGTTTAGCTGATTTTATAAATGTGTAAACCACTAAATTCTCCGAATTGGCGGGTTTATAAATGAAAATTATTTGGGACACTTTGATCCTGTTTTAAAGCCAGCTGGAGGGAAGCTTTCCAGGGGGTGCTGAAATTATTGGCAGCTCCTTAGAACAGTTCTGTCCCTGCTGCAAAAGTTTCTCAGCCTGCACCAAGAAATTTTATTCTTCTGAGGGGGAACCAAAACTTGAGGTTTTACTTCAGTGGATTAATTATATTGGTGGTAAACACATTTTAACTGAGTGTTTCTGTATAAAGCTCTGTTTAGCTGGTTTTGATAAATGAAATTTCAGGGCGTTTTTAAAGCAAAGCTCAGGGAGGGAAGCTGTCTTTCAGCTGAAATTTTGCAGCTCTTGGGACAGTTCTTCCCTGCTGCAGTCTCAGCTGCGCAAAGAAAATTTTAATTTTGGCGGGGGAAACCAAATTTGAGGTTATTTCTCAGTGGATTAATTTAATATTCTCTGTGTAGTTCAGAGTTTATAAATGCAATGCTTCTGTATAAAAGCTCTGGTTAGCTGAATTTATAAATATGTGTTTCCATCTAAATCTCGTATGTTAGCTGGGTTTAATAAATGAAATTTTGGGCACTTTGGCTCTTTAAAGCACAGCTGAGGGAGGGAAGGTGTCCAGGGGGTGCTGAGGTGATTCAGGGAGGTCAGACCCCCTCGCTGTTCCTGCTCCAGCTGGGAGCAGCTCCCTGGAAATGCTTCAGCCTTTATTCCCATTGATGCAGGTGATGTTTGTGCCCCTCACAGGCGTATCTGGATTAATAATTGGGGTATTTTCCCAGCTGCTGAGCTGGGGAAATCCAGAGAAGGGTAGAAGTGTGTTTGGGGGAAAGGCAAGGTATTAAAAAGCAGATATTTGTTAATATTTTCTCAGTTGCTGAGAGCTTTGTTCATAGCTCTTCCTTTTCACTGTCCATCTGGATGAAAGTCCCTGCTGGACAAATTAACACCATTCCTTTAATTGGATTGGYAAAACTGGAGTAAGAGGGGCTTCATCCTCCCCCAGCCCAGCAAAGGCTTTGCTGCTGTGGCTAATTAATGAAAGGAGGGGAATTTTGGGGTGTCCTGGGGGCTTTGGAAGGAAATATTTCCCTGTTTTCCCAGCGGGTGTGACTGAGGTGATGAGTGACAGCTGGAGGTAACTTGATCATGCCCTGATTCCCAGTGCTGCTGTCACCCCGAGACAAAATGGATGCTCAGGAAAAAAACCAGAGGAAATTGAGGATTTTTGGGAGGCAGGGATGGAGCCACAGAGAGTTTGAAGGGTTTGSATTTCCCTCTGTGCTCCCTGAGGGGTCTGTGCCCCTGAAATGTGGGAAAGGGTTGTGGGATCTGCTCCTTGGGCTGCTCAGACAGGGGAAGAGGCTGGGATTGATATAAATTGAAACACTTTGTGAGGTTTTCAGTCCTTTAGAGCTGCAAAACTGGGCTGTTTTATCCAGCATCTCGTTAACCTGTGGGAATTGGCACCACAAGCTACTAATGCCTAATGGGATTCCCAAAGAAAAGACAGGGGGAAAAAAAATCCCCCTTGGATGTCTGACAAGGACATCTGCAGGGCTCCTTTCATGGCACGGAATAAAGTCATTTATAGGGCCATAAACYGGGGGAGCAGGGGCTGCCAGCAGTGGCACCAGCCTCCCCTGGGGACTGGGGATTCCACAATTGTCCCCTGCCCCCCTCCCAGCCTTCCTGCCAGGCTGGGGCTGCCCATTGTGGGGACAGGATGGGCTGGGCGGCCCTTTGATCCAGGACAGAGTTTCCCAGGSCAAATAAAAGCTCTGCCACTTCAGCTTTTTATTATTCCTTCTTCCTCTCCGTGCCTAAACCCCCTTAGTTTGGGCGTTGGCGCTTCCAGGAGCTGCRAAAGGGGGAGGTTAAAAATCAGATTTTCCTCCACATTAACCCAAAATACACAGGACCAAGCAGGAAGGATGGAGCAGGACCTGGTTTTGGGATGCTCAGAGCTGCTGTGGCCTTGTCAGGGAATTGTTTGGGAGGGAAAAGGAGTGGGAGGCTGGAGGCTCTGTGGAAGGAGCAGCCTTTTTTTACCTCTCCATGTGGTATTTGGAGGGGTCCCCAGGATGAGGTGAAGAGATCAGTCTGACTCCCATGTTCTCAGAAGGCTGATTTATTATTTTATMATATGATATTAAAGAATGCTATACTAAACTATACTAAAGAAAGAGAAAGGATACAGACAAAAGGTTACAAAGAATGATGATAAAAACTCGTGACTGACTCCTCAGAGTCTGACACAGCTGATGGTGATTGGTCATGAAGTCAAAACAATTCACATGAAACCAATCAAGCAACCACTTGTTGGATAAACAATCTCCAGCCCACATTCCAAAGCAGCCAAACAGGGAGAAGCAATCAGATAATTATTGTTTTCATTCTTCTCTGAGGCTTCTCAGCTTCCCAGGAGAAGAAATCCTGGCAAAGGGATTTTTCAGAAAATACGACAGTGACATCTCCAGGTTATTCCAAATGTTGAACATGTGAGGGAGGATGGAATTCTGTGGGGGAGAGATGTTCTCCAGTGCTGATTCCCTTGGTTCTGCTGTTCCCAGGCAAACAGCACATCCTGAGGGATGAGGGAGCATTTTTATCCAAGGATTTTAACCCTGAGCTCATAAAACCCATTCAATAGTCCCAACTTCCCCTCTTTCTATTCCAGGAGCTGCAGGTTTTTATTGCTCTGCTAATTCCCTTTACCCACAGGAAAGGGTTTTCCATGGAAAGACCAGACCTTGAGCCAGGCTACAAATTCCCTGAATTTCCTGTTAGGGCAAAGAGAGCTGCCCCTGCCCTCATCCTCTCCATGTTCCTTTCTCCAGGAAACTCCCATCTTGGCCAAGCAGATCCTGGATCTGCTCCTCTTAGGGCACAGGGAGCTGGATCCCCCTGAGGTGGTGCCCTCATGTCTCCATGTTCCTTTTTTAGGAATTCCCATCATGGCCAAGCAGATCCTGGATCTGCTCCTGTTTAGGGCAGAGAGCTGGATCCCCTGAGGTGGTGCCCTCATGCTCTCCATGCTCCTTTTTTTCAGGAACTCCCATCAACAGGATCTCCATCATGGATGGCCAAGCAGATCCTGGATCTGCTCCTGTGAGGACAGGAGAGAGCTGGATCTCCCCAGGCTGCCCCTGCCCTCATCCTCTCCATGCTCCTTTTTTAGGAATTCCCATCATGCCAAGCAGATCCTGGATCTGCTCCTCTTAGGGCAGACAGAGCTGGATCCCCCTGAGGTGGTGCCCTATCCTCTCCATGTTCCTTTTTCCAGCAACTCCCATCATGGCCAAGCAGATCCTGGATCTGCTCCTGTTAGGGCAAAGAGAGATGGATCCCCCCGAGGTGGTGCCCTCATCATCTCCATGCTCCTTTTTTAGGAATTCCCATCATGGCCAAGCAGATCCTGGATCTGCTCTGATAGGGCACGGAGAGCTGGATCCCTCCGAGGTGATGCTTCATGCTCTCCATGTTCCTTTTTCCAGGAACTCCCATCAACAGGATCCCCATCATGGCCAAGCAGATCCTGGATCTCTACAATGCTCTACAAGCTGGTGACAGAGAAGGGTGGGCTGGTGGAGATCATCAACAAGAAGATCTGGAGGGAAATCACCAAAGGCCTTAACCTGCCCACCTCCATCACCAGYGCCGCCTTCACCCTGCGCACACAGTGAGTTTAGAAGGATAAACAGAAAATATTCATATTTATATAAATAGAAATATGTGTATATTTAAATATAAAAAATAATTTCTATTTATAAATATAATTATATCTTTTATAAATAGAAATATATTTTATAAAGTATATAAGCATTTTATAAATACAAATTTAACTATTTTATTATATAAATATATAATAAATACATAATATACATTTATATAAATATGTATGTATTTAAATATAAAATATTTATATAAAAATATAAATAAAATATCTACACATTTTATAAATATAGAATTATATATTTGCATTTATTATGTAAATATATAATAAATATATATTGTCTACTTCTATAAATGTGTATTTAAATAGATTAATATTTATGTATTTATAATTACATTTATATTTTATATAAATATATAAACACTCTATAAACATAAATTTAAATATTATATTTCATATATAAATATATAAGAAATACATACTATATTTATATATAAATATATGAACTTACAAATATTCCTATATTTATGAATATGGTTATATTTATTACATAAAATATATAAATATTTTATAATTTTAAATATTTATATATATATATGTGTATTGTGTATTTATAATATATAAATTATATATTCTTAATCTATCAATACATTTATAATTTTTAATATATAATACTATAATTTTAATGTATATCTTGATATATGATATCAATAATTGGATATTATTGGAATAATCCAATTATCTCAGTGGATATTACAGGAATAATCCAATTAAGATTATTGGATATTTATCTGRTATTGGACATTTGCTGTTGGATATTTGCTGTTATTGGGTATTTAGCTGTTGTTAGATGGTTAGTATTAGGTGTTTGTGTTGATAGTTTTTTATTATTGTTAGMTATATCTTTTACTAAATACCTATTATTTGTAATTATTAATAGTAAATTATTAGTAGTAAATATTATTGTTACTAATAATATAATATATAACATCTTTTATAGATTATATATCATATATATTATAATATAATAATTAGTAGTAGTATTATTAGTAAATATTTAGAATAGACTGGCCAAGGTAAAGCCTATAAARGGCAGAAATGGTGCCTCAGCCTAATGAGCTCCTGAAGGGAGTTCTCACCCTCACCTCCCTCCAGCCCTTTTGCCTCTTTGCCTTTTTGCCTCTTTTTTTCAGTTGTGAGGGAATTCTGGGTGATTTATAAATAATATTTCAGTWGTGAGGGAATTCTGGATCATTTATAGATGATATTTCAGTTGTGAGGCAGTTCTGGGTGATTTATAAATAACATTTCAGTAGTGAGGGAATTCTGGGTGAACTGCAGAGGATATTTGTGAGGGAATTCTGGATGATTTATATTCAATATTTCTGTCATGAGGGAATTCTGGGTGATTTATAAATAATATTTCAGTTGTGAGGGAATTCTGGATGAACTGCAGAGGATATTTCAGTTGTGAGGGGATTATGGATGATTTATAGAGGATATTTCAGTTTTGATGGAATTCTGGGTATTTTACTGATAATAATTCAATTGTGAGGAAATTCTGGATGATTTATAGATGATATTTCATTTGTGAGGGAATTCTAGAGGGTTTATAGAGGATATTCCAGTTTTGAGGCAATTCTGGATGATTTATACATGATACTTCATTTGTGAGGGAATTCTGGATGGTTTATAGAAGATATTTCAGTTTTGAGGCAATTCTGGATGATCCTTTGAGGATATTTCAGTTGTGAGGGAATTCTGGATGGTTTATAGATAATATTTCAGTTGTGAGGGGATTCTGGATGAATTGCTGAGGATATTTCATTTGTGAGGGAATTCTGGGTGACTTATAGATAATTATTCAGTTGTGAGGGAATTCTAGATGGTTTATAGATAATATTTCAGTTGTGAGGGAATTCTGGATAGTTTATTGCTGAAATTTCAGTTGTGAGGGAAATCTGGGTGATTTATAGACTATATTTCAATTGTGAAGTAATTCCAGATGGTTTATAGATGATATTTCAGCTGTGAGGGAATTCTGGGTGATTTATACCTAATATTTCAGTTGTGAGGGAGTTCTGGGTGATTTATAGAGGATATTTCAGTTGTGAGGGAATTCTGGATGWTTCTTTGAGGATAATTCATTTGTGAGGGAATTCTGGGTGATTTATCGCTGATATTTCAATTGTGAGGGAATTCTGGATGATCCTTTGAGGATATTCCAGTCGTGAAGAAATTCCCTCACTCTTATGGGATCAGGAATATCCAATGGCACATTTCCCTACAAACACTGAGCGCATCCATACCAAGCCATGCTTCCAAACACCTCAAACCCACTGAGCACCTCGGGATGCGTCTSCTGTCCCCGTGCCACCTGAATTACCCCTCTGTGTGTCCCTCTCCAGGTACATGAAGTACCTCTACGCCTACGAGTGCGAGAAGAAGTCCCTGAGCTCCCCGGCCGAGCTCCAGGCCGCCATCGACGGCAACCGGCGCGAGGGCCGGCGGCCCAGCTACAGCTCCTCGCTGTTCAGCTACTCCCCATCCCCGCCAGGGCCTCCTTCCCTGCTGTCCCCCCCCAAAATCCGCTTCCCCATCATCGGCGTGGCGCCGGGCAGCGCCACCGGCAACCCCCGCGTCTCACCGGCCCTCAGGAAAGGTCAGCACGGCCATGGCGGCGGTGGGAATGTGGGAAGGACTGTGGTGTGGGCAGTGTCCCCTGGCTGAGTGTCCCCTCCTGACGCCGTCACCTGGCGCAGAGGGCACACTCAGCCAGGGGACACTGCCAGCACCCTGCTGCCAACTGCAAGGCCATGCAGTGTGGCAATGGACACGGTCACTCAGCAGGGGACACTTGCCAGCACCCTGCTGCCACGCTGCAGGCCATGCAGTGTGGCATGGACACGGTACATCAGCCAGGGGACAACTGCCAGGAGGGGACACTCAGCCAGGGGACACTGCCCAGCACCTGCTCCCCACCACTGCCAGGCCATGCAGTGTGCATGGACCATGGCCAGGAGGGGACACTCAGCCAGGGGACACTGCAGCACCCTGCTCCCACACTGCCGGGCCATGCAGTGTGGCATGGACCATGGTCACTCAGCCAGGGGACACTGCCAGCATCCTGCGTGAGCAGGCACGAGGGGCGGCAGATGCCGCAGACATCAGGACTGTGCATCATTCACAGCCAGGGGACCTGCAAGACACAGACCACATTCAAAGCCACACAGTCAGGAGGGGTCACTCAGCCAAGGGGAACACTGCCAGCACCCTGCTCCCACATTGCCAGGCCACACTGTCAGGAGGGGTCACTCCAGCCAGAGGACATTGCCAAGCACCCTGCTCTCACATTCCAGGCCACACTGTCAGGAGAGGTCACTTAGCCCCATGGGGGAGGGGCCCAGGGAGGTCACACCAGGGGACACTGCAGCACCCTGCTCCCACACTGCAGGCCATGCAGTTTGGCTTGGACATGGTCAGGAGGGGTCACTCAGCGGGACACTGCCACACCACAGTCCCACATTCCCAAGACCACGGTCAGGAGGGTCACTCAGCCAGGGGACACTGCCAGGTGGGGGTCACTCAGCCAGGGGACACTGCCCACACCACAGTCCCACATTCCCAGGCCATGAAGTTTGGCATGGACACGGTCAGGAGGGGTCACTCCAGCCAGGGAACACTGCCACACCACAGTCCCACATTCCCAGGCATGAAGTTTGGCATGGACACTGCCCAGGAGGGGTCACTCAGCCAGGGAACACTGCCCACACCACAGTCCCCCACATTCCGGGCATGAAGTTTGGCATGGACACTGCAGGAGGGACACTCAGCAGGGGACACTGCCCACACCACAGTCCTTCCCACATTCCCACCGCCGCCATGGCCGTGCTGTGACCTTTTCGTGAGGGCGGTGAGACGCGGGGGTTGCCGGTGGCGCTGCCGGCGCCACGCGATGATGGGGAAGCGGATTTTGGGCGGGGACAGCAGGGAAGGAGGCCCTGCGGGGATGGGGAGTAGCTGAACAGCGAGGAGCTGTAGCTGGGCCGCCGGCCTCGCGCCGGTTGCCATCGATGGCGGCCTGCAGCTCGCCGGGGAGCTCAGGGACTTCTTTCTCGCACTCGTAGGCGTAGAGGTACTTCATGTACCTGGAGAAGGGAACACACGAGCGGGTTCAAGTTTATTATGTAGATTCGGACAGTATGGCGCCGATGGTTGTCAGTGGGGGCCCCCCCCCCAGCGAGGGAAAAACAATACAAACCGCAAAGTATGAGAGCCAGAGCGCGATCACGCCACGGTGACTGCAGAGATGTGGGATATGAGCGGTGCTATGGACGTCAGCTTGAGGAGGCTTTGAGGTGATAGGCGATGGGTCTAGACTGTAGGAGTAGCGTAGTCTGCTGCGCGATTGGCACTTCATAGATGCGAGCCATCGCGAGGGGAAGGAACGCTGATAAGGTAATGTTATTACTCGATCACAAAGTGGAATACTCTCTCCAAATGGCTCAGAATTCTCCAAGCATAACTTGCCCGCCAGCCAAAGTCAATTAAATTTTGACAATTGATGATGTCCTACGAGATATAAACAATATCGTCTCGAGCATATTTGCTCACGTCATGCCCAATTTGGTAATTATTACTTCTAAAGAGAAAGGGGCATCAATAGAATACATTCTCGCAACTAAAAAATCTATTGTGGTGGTTCCTCTGTCACTAATGAGGTAACGGCCAGAATTCCATCAATAGCGAAACGTGAGAATGCAAAAGTATTAGGTATACTTTTCGACACACTTCTGTGAAAAAACACATTTAACAAGAGGGAACAGAACTCTGTGAAATGTCTCTCTTTTCTTATATAGCTAGAGTCAGAGGGCAATACAAGAGAGCCCAAACTGGGCCAGCCTCCGTGAGACTTGCAATGAACCCACCAGGCCCACCATCGGCTGCCAGGCAGGGAGAGGGACGGCCTGTGGGCCCAAAGGCTGGGCTACACGAATTCCTAACACACGATGGAGGTTTCGCACTGACATTCACACGGGCCAGCAGGAGAAGGCGAATCCACTAACGCTTCACTACCTAACCTTTAACCCCCTGCTGTCACTATCCGCTCGCTCGATCCAACTTCGAGTAATTGTGTTTTGCATAGAGAGAGATCCTCGAACACAAATACCTCATGTATGTCCTTCACTACATATGCAGAAATATACTCTATCTATGCTAAACGATTCTAGAATTCCAGTATCCACAGATGAATGTAGATTTCTGGATGGGTTAAGGTGATCACAATCACTCCCAAGATCACGAGAGAAGAGAGACTTCTATTTAGATGTCTGACCAGAACATACTCACAAATGAAAATATTATCTATAGAGAGCGATCTCCCAGAATCCCTCACAACTGAAGTAGTCCTCAAAGAACATCACGCACATATGTCGCCTCAAAAACTGAAATAAATCTGCTCTACAAATCCCTCCAGAATGTGTGTCCCTCACAATGAAAGTAAATCGATGTATTAAATCATCCCGAAGATGCTCAAAAAGGAAAATATCCATCGATGAAACTCTAAATGCCCTCACACATGAGAATACTCATCTATAAAGCATGCCAGAATTATTCCGTCTACAATTGAATTATTATCAGTAAAATACCCAGAATTCCTCAAATGAAAATAATCCTCAAAAGAATCATCAGTAATCTCGTCACACACCATGAAATGTCCTCAAAAGGATCTCCAGAATTCCTCAAACTGAAATATCCTCTAATAAACCATCGTCAGAAATTCCCTCACAAATGAAGTATCATGCTATAAATTCATTACCCGATTGCCTCAAAACTGAAATAGTCCTCTATAAACCCTCATAGAATTCCCTCACAAGATTATGAAATATATCTATAAATGCATCCCAGAATTTCCTCACATTGAATTATATCAGTTAAAATACCCATGACCATCAAACTGAAAATATCCTCTAAGAATCATCTCATAATCCCCTCAAATCTGGAAATATCCTCTGGCAGTTCATCCAGAAATTCCCTCACAACTGAAATAATTATTATAAATCACCAGAATTCCTCATGACAGAAATATTGAATATAAATCATCCAGGAATTCCCTCACAAATAACCTCTCAGTTAACCCAAAATTCCCTCACTACTGAAAATGTTATTTATAAATCACCCAGAACTGCCTCACAACTGAAATATATTCTATAAATGATCCAGATTCCCTACACTGAAATATATTTTATAAATCACCCAGAATTCCCTCACAACTGAAAAAAAGAGGCAAACAAGGCAAAGAGCAAAAGGCGCGAGGAGGTGGAGGTGAGAACTCCCTTCAGGAGCTCATTGGGCTGAGGCACCCATTTCTGCGCTTTTATAGGCTTTACCTTGGCCAGTCATTCATAAATATTTACTAATAATATATTACTTAATTATTATATTATATATATATGATCTATAATCTATAAAAGATGTTATATATTATATATTAGTACAATAATACTTTATCTAATTAATTTACTATAATAATATTAACAAATAATAGGCTATTATAAGTAAAAAGATATATCTAGACAATCTATAACTC
>NDFG01000168.1:130270-146175 GCA_002167245.1 Sporophila hypoxantha
CCACACAGTCGGGGGTCCTCAGCAGAGGATGAGCCCCTGCTTTCACATCAGCCAGGGAACACTGCGAGGAGGGTCCACTCAGCCAGGGGACACTGCCACCACCACAGTCCCCACATTCCCAGGCCATGAAGTTTGGCATGGACACTGTCAGGAGGGGTCACTCAGCCAGGGAGCACTGCCACACCACAGTCCCACATTCCCAAGACACACGCCAGGAGGGGTCACTCAGCCGGGGACATCTGCCCCAGACACCCCATCCCACAATCCAGCCAGGCTTTGGCATGGACCGGTAGGGGGTCACTCAGCCAGGGGACACTGCCCACACACAGTCCCACATTCCCGGCCATGAAGTTTGGCATGGACACTGCCAGAGGCGTGCCCCTGACGGTGTCCATGCCGAGCCGCGTGGCCGTGCCGGTGACGCTGGGTGGCCAGCAGGCCGCGGTGGCGGCCAGGACGGCCACGCTGGAGCAGCTGAGGGACAGGCTGGAGGCRGGAGAGCCCCCGGAGAAGAAGGTGCCGCGCATGACGGAGGAGGAGCAGCGGCTGGTGCAGCAGGCCCTGCAGCGCAACCTGTTCAGCATGGCCCGGCAGCTCCCCATGAAGATCAAAATCAACGGGAAAGGTGAGGCACGGCAGGCTGAGCTCCTCAGGAAGCTGCAGGGAGGGAAAGGTCCCAGCCTGGAATGTCACACACRTACAGCTGGGTCACCTCTGAGTGACCTCTGGGTCACCTCCATTCCRGCTTTGTTGGCAAGGAGGGTGTTCAGGTGCAAGGTTTTGTTGGGTTTTCCTGCTGGGTTTATTCTCCTGCTCRTCCAAATCGAGCCTGGATTCAGGAAGAAAGGAGATTCGGGTGACCTTATCACTCTCTAAACTCCCTGAAAGGTGCCTGTGCTCAGCTGGAGCTGGGCTCTCTCTCCAGGCAGCACTGACAGAACCAGAGCACACAGTCTCAAGCTGCACCAAGGGAAATTTAGGTTGGATATCAGGAAAAAGTTTTATTACAGAAAGGGTGATAAAGTTCTGGAATGGTGGAGTCACCATCCCTGGGTGTGTTTAACAAAGCCTGGATGTGGCACTGGGTGCCAGGGTTTAGTTGAGGTGTTGGGGCTGGGTTGGACTTGATGGAAGGTCACTTCCAACCTGGTGATTCTGTCAATTCTGTGAATTCTGTGACCTTTGCCACATTCCCAAAGCTCCGAGCTGGTCAAGTTTGGCACAGCTTGGAAGCAAGGGAAGAGCTTTTCTTGCTCCAGCAGTGCTGGTTTGAGGTGCCTGGCCACAAATCACAGGTGGGAAAGGTCAAAGCAGGTTCCTCCCAAGCAGCAGTTCTTTTTTTAGAACYTGYTTCTTTTTTAGATTGTATTACTTTYAAAAAAYGTGATTGTTTCTGGGCTTTTTCCCCAGCCTGTGTTTAAACAATTCATCCTGAATCCTAACAATGATTTCTGTGATGTCAGTGCTCCCAGTTCCTGGCAGCTCTGCATCCAACCAAATTCCACATCAAAACCACAAGAGCCGGTGATAGAGAATACAAATTTTATCCAGGAGTGTTCAACTCCCTCACCTCACTTCTGCTTTCACCCTGAACTAAATCCAAATGCTGGGAACCATTGCTGTCCCTACAAAAAKGAACAGGCTGAGRATTCAGGGATGGGATTCCCACCTTTGCAGGGGCTCTCTTGTCTTCCCTGCCCTCC
This sequence comes from Sporophila hypoxantha, assembly GCA_002167245.1. Taxonomy (NCBI): domain Eukaryota; kingdom Metazoa; phylum Chordata; class Aves; order Passeriformes; family Thraupidae; genus Sporophila; species Sporophila hypoxantha. Next base: position 131,974 of record NDFG01000168.1, read on the forward strand.
TTTTCCCCACTGCACCATAAAAACCAGGTGGAGATGCTCTGAGAGGTGGTTTTGATAAGCTCAGCTTGGCTTGGTAACAACATTTAGGTTCAATGTGGAGTTTTTAGAGGTTTTTTATTTTTGCCTTGCTGCTCTCCGTGGAGGGGCAATCCCAAAATCCAGGCTCAYCCTTGTGGAGCTGGAAGAGTTCCATGTTCAGCTGGCCATGCTTGCCCAGGCTGGGGAAAATCCTGATTTTCATGGAGTTTCCCTGGCTTTTCCCTCCCCCCAGTGGCCGCTGGAGCTGCTGCAGTCCGAGCACAGCAAAATCCAGCTGGGAGTTAAACCCGGGCTTATCTCTGTGCTCCCAGCCCTTCCTTGCGACAGGAATGGCCTTCAGGGAAACATTTCCCAATGCCAGCGGGCTCCCAGCCTCACCAAAGCCTTCCAGCACCTCTGCAGCCTTGTCCTGGAGTGGTTTGAGTTGGGAGGGACATCAAAGCCAAGCACAGGGACACTTCCACGTCCCAGGGTGCTCCAAGCCCCACTCCCGGGAATGTGGGCATTCTGTGGGCACTTCCTACCCAAAGAGGGGACAAAGGGGGGCTGTGCTCACCTCGGGGGGTGCAGGGAGTGGGATCGGTGCCCTCTGACTGTGTCCCCCTCCCTCCTTCCCTCCCTGGGACAAGACAAGGCCGACTCGGCGGCGGCAGCGCTGAACCTGTCCCCGAACGGCATCGGCAGCATCAACATGTCCGTGGAGATCAACGGCACCACCTACGCCGGTGAGAGCCCTGCTGGAACGGACAGGGACAGCCCAGGGACAGCCCTGCTGGAACGGGACAGCCCAGGGACAGCCCTGTTGAGGGGCGGGACAGCCCAGGGACAGCCCTCTTGGCAATGGGACAGCCCAGGGCCAGCCCTCTTGGCAATGGAACAGCCCTCTTGTGGGGTGGGACATCCCTCCTGGGCACAGGGACATCCCTCCTGGGCACAGGGACATCCCTCCTGGGCATGGGGACATCCCTCCTGGGCATGGAGACATCCCTCCTGGGCATGAGGACATCCCTCCTGGGCAAGGGACAGCCCTCCTGGGAACCAGACAGTTCTCCTTGGGGGGCACTGGGAAAGCCTCCCCTTTGCCCAGCTTAACCCTCTCTGGGATGGGATGGGATGGGATGGGATGGGATGGGATGGGATGGGATGGGATGGGATGGGATGGGATGGGATCCTGGCCCTGGGACAGCCTCCCTTTTGCCAGCCTAACCCTCTCTGTGCTGGGTTTGGATCCTGGTGCTGGGAAAGCCTTCCCTTTGCCAGCCTAACCCTCTCTGTGCTGGGATGGGATCTGATCCAGAGCCTGGGATAGCCTGACCCTCTCTGGGATGGGACAGGATGGGATCAGATCCAGGGGCAGGAAAAGCCTCCCCTTTGCCCAGCCTACCCCTCTCTGTGCTGGGATGGGATCCTGGTGCTGGGAAAGGCTCCCCTTTGCCCAGGCTGACGCTGTCTGTGCCCACAGGGGTGCTGTTTGCCCAGAAGCCCGTGGTGCAGCTCCTGGCCGGCTCGGGCACGCAGAGCTCGTGCAGCAGCAGCTCCAGCAGCTCCAGCAGCAGCTCCAGCAGCTCGCACTGCTCCCCCAGCCCTACCTCATCGCGGGGCACACCCGGCGCAGAGCCCTCCACCAGCTGGTCCCTGTGACGGGCACTGCCCAGGCGGGCACACATACCTCACCTCAAGGAACCTGCTCTTGTGGCTGCACAGCACCTGGAGGATGATGATGGTGGTGGTGGTGGTGGTGGTGAAACCTTTCCATGCCAGCCAGTTTTCCTTCATCGTCTCTTTGTCCAGCCTTTTTTTGGCTTTGTTCCCCCCGTCCCCTTTCCTTCCTCCCTTTTGCTCTTTGGTTCCTCCTCCTCCTCGCAGGGTGTGTGGTGTTCCCATGGAGGGGGGGCACACCTGGCGTTTCTCAATCAGGGATGGCTCTGGGGCCACAGCTCCTGGCCAGGATGTCACCAGGGCAGGGAAAGGGCCAGGACTGGGGCTGGGAGCCCTGGTCCTGCTGGGAGCTCTGGTTCTGCTGGGAACCCTGGTTCTGCTGGAGCCCTGGTTCTGGAATCCTGGTTCTCCTGGAATCCTGGTTCTGCTGGGAACCCTGGTTCTGTAGTCCTGGTTCTCCTGGAGCCCTGGTTCTGCTGGAGCCCTGGTTCTGGAGTCCTGGTTCTGCTGGAATCCTGGTTCTGCTGGGAATCCTGGTTCTGGAACCCTGGTCCTGCTGGAACCCTGGTTCTGCTGGGAACCCTGGTTCTGGAACCCTGGTTCTGCTGGAACCCTGGTTCTGCTGGAGCCCTGGTCCTGCTAGAACCCTGGTTCTGGAGTCCTGGTTCTGCTGGAACCCTGGTTCTCCTGAAGCCCTGGTCCTGCTGGAGCCCTGGTCCTGCTGGAGCCCTGGTTCTGCTGGGAACCCTGGTTCTGCTGGAACCCTAGTTCTGGAACCCTGGTCCTGCTGGAACCAGGGGCCACCAGGGCTCCTCCCACCCACAACTCCATGTTTTGACAATCCTGAGAGCCAGGGGGTGCCTGGCCCTCTGCTCCCATGGCAATCTGCTCATGTCCCTTCCTGCTGTGTCCCCATGTCCTCAGGGGAGGCTCCTGAGCCTCCCTCCTGCTCCTCTCCATGGTTCTGGCACCACCAGCTGCTCRGTTCTGGCTGCTGCCACCTCACCCCTCGAGTCCTGAGTGTCCCTGAGGAGTGACACGGGGCCTGGGCGTGCTGGGGTTCCATGTGCCCCCCTGTGTCCCCAAAGCAGGGTCCCTCAGGTTGGTGCAGGCTCCCTGAAGCAGCTCTGGGGGCTCTGCAGGGCCGTGTGCTGGGCACAGGCTGTAGGTGGGGTGTTCATGTGGGGATCTGGGGCTCTGAACAAACCCCTGCCATGGTACCAGGGCASGGAGGGGCAGAGCCCAGGCAATCCAGCCCTGCCTGGCAGCCTGGCTGGCAGCAGAGCTGCAGCTCCCTGTGGATCAGCTGCTCAGGTGGTGCTGTCCCCCTGTCCCTGTGGCCTGTCCCCATGCCCTGCCCTGGTGCCATCCCTGCCATCCCTCCTGCCCTGGTGACATCCTCCCCGTGCTGCAGGCCCGAGTCAGGTTTTTTGAGCAGACGAAATACCTCAGCTATGTACTTGTTGGGTTGCTTTTGTTTGTGTTGGGTTGGTTTTTATTTTTTAACCTCTTCAGGAAGTATTGGCATATCCTATCGCTTGGGGGTTTTCATAGGTGGGTTTGCTGAATTTGTGTTTGCTTTTATTTCTGTTGGCTTTTAAACGGATCACCAAAGACAGGGAGTTGAGACGAGGCTGAGCAGAGCAGCAGTGGCTTCCCCACCCTCCAGGAGCCCACCCCAGGACAGCAGGGCAGGGGTGGCGCTGCCCCTCGGTGTCCTCGCTGTGCCAGCCCCGGGCTCTGCCCTCCTGCTGCTGCCCGTGCTGTGCCAGGGCTCTCCTGCCCCCGCAGCCCCCAGGGCTCTCCGGGATCGGGAGGTGGGGATGCCCTGGAGGGAAGGAGGGAGGGATGCTGCTCCGGGTGTCCCCAGCTGCTCTCAGAGGGAGCAGGGGGAGCCGGCCTGACCCGCAGGCTCCTTTCATCCTCACAGACTCCCAGAGGATTTTCCAGCCTCTGGGACTCAGATGATTTTTTTYCCCCCTTTTTTTTTTGGGTTTTCTTTTGGTTGTTTTATTTTATTCTTGGGTGGGGTTGGGCTGTTTCCTCTGAGTGGGACTGGGGCACTTTCTGCTTTTCCCTCTGCTCTGCTCCCTGGCCCCGGGGGAGCAGAGGCTGCTCCGGGGTGGGGCTGCTTTGTCTCACTTGCTAACGTTGTGTTTTCTTGCACAGAAAGGCACTCGAATCACTGAACTGCTTGGACACTACTAGAGTATTAAYGTTTATAAGCTTTACTCAACCTAGACTGGAACTAGCCAGGGACTAACAGATTGTTTTGTATCCAATTCAGGGAAAGAATCAGGTCGGGAAGCKTAACAGATACCTCAGTTAAATAAGCTGCAACAATAAACCGGTCCTTTTCCCAGCCCGGGGTGACAAGGACCATCCAGACTGTGAAGAGTTAACCCTTTCCCTCAGCCTGGCTTTGGCCCTGGCAGCCTGAGCTGCGGGTCTCCTGCTGAGCTGCCAGGTTTGGGGTGCAGGGGGTGCTGGGAACCAGCAGCAGCAGAGCGGGGGAGGCCGAGCGGGGGCCCCGTGTCGTACTCAGGGTTTGACGCTGCCGGCAGGGCGGTCCCGATGGGCGGGCAGTGCTCCATCCTCCCCCAGCTCCTCACACCAGCCCCGGGCAGCCCCCAGCTCGCTCCCCCGGCGCTTCCAGGGGGCAGAGCCAGCCGAGCCTGCCCCGGGGCTGCGGGAAAGGCGGCACGGTGGGCGGGCTGAGGGGAGGCTGCTGGGCCTGCTCCTTGCCGGGGCACTGCCATCCCATGTTCTCTCCAAACAGCTGCAGCAGCCTTGCTAACTAGTTTTCTTACCTATTTAAAAGAGAAGAAAAAAAAATAATAAAATAAGTAAATAAAAACAAAATGTGATAGCCTAGGCGGTGGATAAATACCTCAACGTCTCCTTCCAACAAGTGTCTGTATATGTTGTTGTTGGGTTTTTTCTATCTTACAGGTTATCTGAATGTTTATATTCCAATAAACTTCTACCTCTTCACACTGTGACCCCCACGCCTGCTTTGTGCCCCTGGCTGCTCCCTGAGGGAAAGAATTCCCAGCTATTCCCAGAGGATGGGCTGTGTTCTGAGGGTAAAGAATTCCCAGATATTCCCAGAGAGCTGGGCTGTGTCCTGAGGGTAAAGAATTCCCAGCTATTCCCAGAGGATGGGCTGTGTTCTGAGGGTAAAGAATTCCCAGATATTCCTGGAAGTTGGGCTGTGTCCTGAGGGCCCTGATGGTAAAAAATTCTCAGTTATTCCCACAGGTTGTGCTGTGTCCCAAGGGCACTGAGGGTAAAGAATTCCCAGTTATTCCCAGAGAACTGGGCTGTGTCCTGAGGGTAAAGAATTCCCAGCTATTCCCAGAGAGCTGGGCTGTGTCCTGAGGGTAAGGAATTCCCAGCTATTCCCGAAGGCTGGGCTGTGTCCTGAGGGCACTGAGGGTAAAAAATTCCCAGATATTCCCGGAGAACTGGGCTGTGTTCTTACAGGGGTCCTGAGGGTAAGGAATTCCCAGCTATTCCCAGAGAGCTGGGCTGTGCCCTGAGGGTAAAGAATTCCCAGCTATTCCCAGAAAACTGGGCTGTGAGGGTAAAGAATTCCCAGTTATTCCCAGAGAACTGGGCTGTGTCCTTGCAGGGGCTCTGAGGGTAAGGAATTCCCAGTTATTCCCAGAGGATGGGCTGTGTCCTTGCAGGCGCCCTGAGCTCCCAGTTGGGAGCTGGCCCGGGCTGGAACGCTGGCGCTTCCAGGCTGGATTCTGAYGGGAGCCCCACGGGATCTCCTGTCCCAGGTGTCGCCGGAGCTGTCCCCTCCCCTGTCCTGTCACTCTTGCGCCAGGAATGACACAGGAACGGGCGGGAGGCAGGATTGTAGAAAGAGCAAAAGAAGGTTTTATTCAAGAGAACCGCGCGGTTTTTATRGAGTGACACGATCGATTCTATTTGATTGGCTGGTTAACAAAAACACCTTCCTCACACACAGAACAGAAAGACGAAGTAGAAAACATCACCTGCAAGTTGTTTGTACTTAAGTTATCACATCCTTGAAAGGTCTCCCAAGGCGCTGTGAGAGACGCTCGCTGTTTCTCTGTCCCATGGCATCCCCACTGTCCCTTACTCATCTCCCAAATCCCCTCTCTGTCACCGCCTGCTCCCCACCGAGAGCTCCTCGAACGCCTCCCGGCTGTTTGCACAGCACCGCCGCTGCTTTTCCACTCATTGAACCAGCTGGGCACGGCAGGGCGCCCTTCCCACTCCCCTCCGTGCCAGCGGGGAGGGCAGGGGAGCCCTCGACCTTCCTCATCCTCACCCCGTGCAACCAGAACCGCTGCGCTGCCCTCATTGCCCGGCTGCAGGTGAGCTCCCCGGGCTGGGCTCCCAGCCTATCCCAGCCCCGGCTCCCCAATCCCCTCCCCTCCTGCCGCCGGCTCTCCCCAGCCCCGGCTTCTCCCCTTGGCACAGCGACTCTCCAGGATGCCCGAGCAGGTAAGGCAGGGTCCCGGCGGGTTTGGATCTCCCTGGGCCGCGGCGATGCCCGGAGCAGGTAAGGCGGGGTCCCCAGGGTTTGGATGGCCCCAGCGATGCCCGGAGCAGGTAAGGCGGTGTCCCCCCAGGGTTTGGATCTCCCCGGTGCCGGCGATGCCCGGAGCAAGGTAAGGCAGGGTCCCCCAGGGTTGGATCTCTCCGGTCCGGCGATGCCCGGAGCAGGTAAGGCGGGGTCCCGCGGGATTTGGATCTCCCGGCGATGCCCGGAGCAGGTAAGCGGGGTCCCCAGGGTTTGGATCTCTCCGGTGCCGGCAATGCCGGAGCAGGTAAGGCGGGGTCCCCGCGGGGTTTGGATGGCCCGGCGATGCCGGAGCAGGTAAGGCAGGGTCCCCCCAGGGTTTGGATGGCCCGGCGATGCCGAGCAGGTAAGGCGGGGTCCCCCAGGGTTTGGATCTCCCCGGTGGGCCGGCGCGCTCAGCTCAGCTAAGCCTGGCTCAGCCGAGAAGCAGCTCCGTGGTCCCACCCCAAGCCCCGCAGCCCTGCCGCTGGAGCTGGGCCGCAGGGGATCCTGGAGCCCCGCATCCCGAAGGTGCGGTGCCACACGGGCCCGCGCCTGCCGCTGTCCGTGTGTCCGTGCGCCCGGACTGGACACGCTCCGGCGCTCCCAACCCGCTGTCCCGGGGCTGCACGGCAGGCGCTGTTTGGGCTGGAATACAATCCCTGGAGGGAAATTCCAGGCAGCCCGTCCCCTCCATCCCTCCCTAAACGCCGCCATTCAGCTCATCCGGCCAGCCCCCGGCTCCGAACAAACAACAAAGGGCTGCGGGGAGCCCAGCGCGGATTAACGCACCTGGGCAGGGCGCCCGGCCCGCGGGGTGAGACAATGCCCGCTTTTCTCCTTCCAACATCCCCTCACGGACCCGGCTCAGGCTCTGGCACAACTTCACCCCGGCCCTGTTCTCCTTAATCCCTCGCTCCAGTGCTGGAAGCGAAGCCAGCTCTGGGCACAGGGAGGTTTTCTGCCAGCTCAGCCGCACCTCTGAAACTCAGGAACTAAATTCCAAAGGAGTTTCAGCCTTCGTGTGCAGGAGTTGCTTCCTGCTCCCTAAATGCCCCGGTATGCAGGGATGCCCTCCTTCCAGGGAGCCCAAACCCGGCGGGCACCTCTGCAGGCAGGGACAAAACCCCGCTCATCACCTCCCAGGGAGGAGGTTCCCCTCTTCGGGACCGGGCTTGGCTTGTCTCAGCCCTCGGGGCTGCTGCCGCTTTGAAATCCAGCCCGGACACCCCAAATCCCCCTGGCAGGTGCCCCTGTGAGCCCCCACCTGTGAGCTGGGTCAGCCTGGCACGGCCGCTGATAACCGCCCGCTTGCAGGGCCCTTATCACGGCCGGGCTGGGGCCGCCTTTGTTTCACCCGGCCCCGTGTCAGGCCTCCCGAGCGCGGCTCCTGTCCCACCTGCTGCCTTTGGGATGTTCCAGCTCAATCCCGGCTGACAGAGAGCCCGGGGAGGGGGCACCGGGCAGGGGCACCGGGGAGGGAGCCCCAGGCAGGGGGCACCGGCAGGGGGCACCGGGCTGGCCCATTGCCGCAGCGCCGGGGAGAGCCGCGCTGCCTCGGCCCCGCTCACCGTGCCCATCTCTCTCTCTCTCTCCAGCGCACCTGCAGCTCTCCTCGGCGCGGGCTGTCCCTCCTGTGCCTCGGCGTCCTCCTGGGCTGGTGCATGTGCTGGTGGCACCGCCGGCGCCCGGGCCGCCCCTGGGCCGGCAGCGAGTGGAGCTGGGGGCGGCTCTGCCCGCGGCCGCGGTGCCGGTGCCCATCCAGCCGCGGGCGAGGAGCTGACGGCAGAAGGCGCCGGGGGCCCGGGCCATGGAGATTTCCCCGGCACCGCCGGCGCCTCTCGGGGGCTCCCCCGCGCAGAGCCGCCCCTGCCCAGCCTCCCCTTCCTCCGCAGCTGGCGGGGCTGTGGCAGCGCCGCTGCACCGTGGCCGCCCCAAACCTCTGCAGCGAGCGGACCCCGCTGGTCCCCGCGGCCCGGGCTCCGCATCCGCGGCTCCACTGCGAGCTGCGCTACTCCCTGCCCGGCCACCTCACCGTCACCATCCTCGGCGTGTCGCAGCTGCCCCGGGGCCAGCAGGGCTCCCGCGTCACGGTGTCCCTGGTGCCGCCGTCGCGCCGCCGGCCCCGTGCGCCGCAGGAGCCTCCGCCGGGAGCCGCGCCGCTGCCGCTTCGGCCCGCACGGCCCGCGGGAGCTGCGCGGCTGCACCCTGCGCTTCGCTGTCTACGCCAGGGCGCGGAGCCTCCGGAGTCCTTCGTGGCCGAGGTCCTGTTCCCTGCGCCCAGCCTCCTGGGACCCCCGCGCCCCTCCAGCTACTGCTGGGAGCTGGCGAGCACTAAAACCAAGCTCAGCAAGGTCAGCACGGCAGCTGTTTTTGGTGATCGGGCTGAGTTTTGCGCGATGTCAGAGCCCTGGAAGTGCAGGGGCAGAGGCAAAGCCTCCTCCAAGCAGCACGGAGCGCCGGGGTGTGTCCGTGGCAGTGCAAGCCCCGGGCAGTGCCTCCCTCACCGGGGGCTTTGTGCCGCATCCTCAGGGGTGCTGGGCTGGAGGGGGCAAACAGAGCTGGCAGCATCCCTGCAGTGCTGATGGGCATCAAACCCACCCGGCTGCCCCTTTCCTGCCCGGCCCCGACCTGTGGGGGAGGAGCATCGCTGGGATGGAGGGGCTGGAGGGGCTGGAGCTGGAAGGATTTGGAACATGAAAGGACATGACAAGGTTGGGCTGGAAGGACTGGGTGAGGTTGGAGCTGGAAGGGCTGGATGAGGTTGGAGGTGGAAAGGCTGGATGAGGTTGGAGGTAGAAGGACATGATGATGTCGGAGCTGGAAGGGCTGGAGAGAAGGCTGGAGGTGAAAGGACATGACAAGTAGGAACTGGAAGGATATGGTGAGGTCAGAGCTGGAAGGGCTGGACGAGGGTTGGAGTGGAAGGTCTGGATGGGTAGATTGAAGAACATGATGAGGTTGGAGGCTGGAAGGGCTGGGTGAGGTCAGAGCTGGAAGGGCTGGATGAGGTCGGAGCTGGAAGGGCTGGATGAGGTTGGAGCTGGAAGGCTAGATGAGGTCGGAGCTGGAAGGGCTGGATGAGGTTGGAGCTGGAAGGGCTGGATGAGGTTGGAGCTGAAGGCTGGATGGGGTCGGGCATGGAAGGGCTGGATGAGGTTGGAGCTGGAAGGGCTGGATGGGGTCAGAGTTGGAAGAACATGATGAGGTTGGAGCTGGAAGGGCCTGGGTGAGGTCAGAGCTGGAAGGGCTGGATGAAGTGGAGCTGGAAGGGCTGGATGAGGTTGGAGCTGGAAGGCTGGATGGGGTCGGAGCTGGAAGGCTAGATGAGGTCGGAGCTGGAAGGCTAGATGAGGTCGGAGCTGGAAGGACATAACAAGGTCAGAGTTGGAAGGGCTGGATGGGGTCAGAGTTGGAAGGACATGACAAGTCAGAGCTGGAAAGGCTGGATGAGATTGGAGCTGGAAGGGCTAGATGAGGTCGGAGCTGGAAGGGCTGGATGAGGTTGAGCTGGAAGGGCTAGATGAGGTCGGAGCTGGAAGGGCTGGATGAGGTTGGAGCTGGAAGGGCTAGATGAGGTCGGAGTTGGAAGGGCTGGATGCGGGTCAGAGTGGAAGGACATGACAAGGTCAGAGCTGGAAAGGCTGGATGAGATTGGAGCTGGAAGGACTGATGAGTCAGAGCTGGAAAGGCTGGATGGGGTCGGAGGTAGAAGGACACGATGAGGTTTGAGCTGGAAGGGCTGGGTGAGGTCAGGGTTGGAGGGACATGACAAGGTCAGAGCTGGAAGGGCTGGATGGGGTCAGAGTTGGAAGGACATGACAAGGTCAGAGCTGGAAAGGCTGGATGAGATTGGAGCTGGAAGGACTGGATGAGGTCAGAGCTGGAAAGGTGGATGGGGTTGGAGTTAGAAGGACACGATGAGGTTGGACTGGAAGGGCTGGGTGAGGTCAGAGCTGGAAGGGCTGGGTGAGGTCGGAGGAGGTTCCACAGCATCTCCTGCTCTCTGTGCCGTTCCAGCACCGCAGTGCCCCCAGCCGAGCTGCAGCGGGCTCTCCTCGCCCCCCAGGCCCCTGGGGCAGCTCCTGCTGCTGCTGCAGCTGCAGCCCCGGCCGGGCGCATCAAGGTCTGCTGCGCAAGGCCCGGCCCTGGGCCGCTCTCCCGCCTGCCGCGCACACCCAGCGTAGGCACGGGACCAGGGTGTGCCCAGGGGGCATCTGGGAACGGCTTCCCCTCCTTCTGCTTGGCAGATTCTTCTCTCCCACGCATGGGGGAGGGTTGGAATGAGGTGATCTTTGGGGTTCCTTTCCACCCCAAGCACTCTGTGTTGTATCGCTGGATGAAAATTGAACACAGGGAGGCTAATAGGGATCTAAGCATCTCCAATATGCCCCAAGTGCTTGAAATATATTTATTTATAATAAAATTAGCAATGTGGCTTTCTATGCTGTTGGCTGTTGTCACCTCTGGCTCTCCCTGCTCTCTGGTGATGTGAGCTGAGGACAATGGAGGTCCCTGCTCCCAGAAGGGAGGGGCAGGTGAGGAGGTCTCATCTCAGGAAGGGAGTGAGCTCTGTGCTCTCCCACCAGGAGATGCACAGGAGCTCTGTGCTCTCAGGAGCTCTGTGCTCTCAGGAGCTCTGTGCCCTCACCACAGCTCCCCAGAGCCCCACGGGGGTGCTGCAGCTCCCCAGGCACCACCTGGAGCTGCCAGCCTCCCTCTTGGCGCGTGCCCCTCTCTCAGGGCTCTGTCCCCATTTCAGGCCACTATGTCATCGTCCAGCTGCACCACGAGGGGCACGTCATCGACACCAGGAGACCAAGTCCGTTCAGCGGCTACAGCCCGTGTGGAACGCGCCCCTCTTCTCCCTCCCCGCCGGGGACGTCCAGCAGCAGCAGCTAGCCTTGGAGTTCATTGTCATGCAGGTGAGGTGACCAGGCTCAGGAGGTGACCTGGCTCAGGAGGTGACCGGCTCAGGAGGTGACCTGGCTCACCCCTGTTCAGCCCCCGCAGGAGCGGTTCTGCTGCCCCCGGGAGGTGTCTGGGCTGGCACGGCTCCTGTGGGAGGGGAAGGCCACCAGCCGTGTCCCGCCTGCCCTGTGCTGCCCCAGGCTCTGCTCCACGGCCGTGGCTCGGAGCTGGGCCGTGTCCAGGGGGCCAGGCGTGCCACACTGGAGGGACTGTGCAGCCGGGCACCGCTGGAAGTTGGAGCGCTGGCACCGCATCCAGCCCAGAGCTGACCCTGGCCCGGGACTCACAGTGAGCCAAGGGGGCCCCGAGCTGGGCACAGGGGAGGTGGCACCCTCATGCCATTGGGGGAGGTCCGGCTTGCCATCTCTAGGGCTGGAGATCACTGGATGTCGGCACAAGCCCATCCTGAAGGGCTCCAGAGGGGACTGAGTCCCATCCGAGGTGGCCCCAGCTCGGGAAGACGAGGAGCTTTGTCTGCTCCATCCACTGTCTGCACCTTGGAACCTCGGCTGTGGAGGAGCCAGGAGGGACCAGCACCCAGCTGGGATCTCTGTGGCCACCACAGTGGTGCACCTCTGTGTGGAGGAGCCAGGAGGGACCAGCACTGAGCTGGGACCCCTGTGGCCACCACGGTGGTGGCACCTCCTGTGTGGAGGAGCCAGGAGGGCCAGCCACCCAGCTGGGACCCCTGTGGCCACCACGGTGGTGCACCTCCTGTGTGGAGGAGCCAGGAGGGACAAGGACCCAGCTGGGACCCCTGTGGCCACCACGGTGGTGGCATCTCCGTTCCTTCCACCCGTGGCTCCACCCCATCTCCTGCCCTCCCACCACCTGAGCAGAGCCACAAGGACAACACCAATGCCACCCGGTGTAAAGGTGTCCATTGGCATTTTTAATTGATCCACTGGCCCTAATTAGTGCTTGATAAATAAATAAATCAAATAAATAAAGGGGTTGGGAATGATCGCGTGTGTGGAGCTTCTCTCTCCTGCCCAGGCCACCACAGAGAAGAGCATGGGGAGGGTCACCACAGGGAGGAAAGGCTGTGGTGAAGGTTGTCACTGGTGGGGGTCATACACAGTGAGGATGCCATGGTGAGAGGAAGGCCCTGTGGTGAGGAAAGGCCTTCAGTAAGATAAGCTGTGATGAGGAAGACCACGGTGAGGCAGATGAAGAAGGGAAAGAAGACCATGCTAGAGGGAGAGGCTGGCCATGATGAAGGGAGACTCTGGTGAGAAGGTCATGGTGAGGCAGACTGTGGAGGAAGACGCCTGGCGAGGAAGGCTGTGTGGAAGGTGAGGATGGCCATGGAGAGGAAGACCAGGTGAGGATGGCCTGACCACATGGTGGGTCAGAGCATGGGGAGGAAGGTGTGCTGAGGGTTGAGGACTGGCCACGGTGAGGAGGTACCACATGGGGAAGGAAGCTGTGCTGAATGAAAGTGGGTGACATGGTGAGGAACGGCAATGCTGAGGTGAAATGGCCATGGTGAGGATGACATGATGAGGATGACATGGTGGATGAAGCGCAGTCCCACACAAAGGGAGAAAGCCATGCTGAAAAGATAAAGAAAAGGAAGAAAGAAGAAGAGAAAAAAATGAAAAAGAGAAAGAAAATGGAGACAAGAAGAGAGAGGAGAAAGAAAGAAGAAGAAACTAGAAAAGAGAAAAATGGAGAAAAAGGAAAAAAAAAGAAGAGAGAAGAAAGGAGACAAAAAGAGAAGAGAAAAGAAAAAAAGAGAAAAAGACGAAAAAAAAAAAGAAAGATAAAAAGAAGAAGGAAAAGAAAAGAAAAGAAGAGAAGAAAAGAAAACTAGAAGAAGGAGAAAAGAGAAACACAGAAAGGAAAAACAAAACAAAAAAGACATAAAAGAGAATGGAAAAAAAGAGAAAGAGAAAAGAAGAATAGGAAGGAAGAAAGAAAGGAAAGAACCACCAGGAAATATAAAGAAAAAAAAGGAAGAAGAATTGATAGAAAGAAAAGAAAGAAGAAGAAAAATGAGAGAGGAAAAAGAAAGGAAAAAGGAAAGGAGAGATAAGAGAAAAGGAGAAAGAAAGAAAGGAAAAAGAAAAAAAGAAAAAAAAGGAAAGAAGAAGAGGGAAGAAAGAAAAAAGAAAAAGGGAGAGAAAACAACAAAAAAGGATAAAGAAAAAGAAAACAAGCGAGAGAAAGAAAAAGAGAAAAAGAATGATCGAAAGAAAGAAAAATGAAAAAAAAGAAAGAAAGAAAAAAAAAAAGAAAGGAAAGAAAAAGAAATGAGAAGACAAAAGAAGAGAGGGAAAATGAAAAAAAGGAGAGAATGAAAAAAAAAAAAAGGAGAAGAGAAGAATAACAGAAAAAAAGATGAAGAGAAAGCAGAAAAGAAAAAAAAGAAACACAAAAAAGGAGAAAAGAGAAATAGAAAAGAAAAAGAAAAAGACGAAGAAAAGAAACGAGAGAAAGAAAAATAAGGAATAGAAAAAGAAAGAAAAAAGGAATAAAAAAAAAAAAAAAGCAAAAAAAAAAAGATAAGAGAAGGAAAAGGAGAGGAGGAAAAAAATAGAGAGACAAAAAAAGAGAAAAAAGAAAAAAGGAAGATAGAAAGATAAAAGAAAAGGAGAGAAAAAGGAAAAAGAAATAGAATGAAAAAAAAAGAAAGAATAAAAAGAAATAAGAAAAAAACGACATGGAAAAGAGAAGAAGAAAAAAAAGAAAAAAAAAAGAGGAGAGAAGAAACGAGAAGAAAAAGAAAAAATGAAAAAGATAAATAAAAAAAGAAGGAATAAGGAAGGAGAGAAAAAAGAGAAATAAGGAAAACAAAAAAAATAAAAGCGAGAGATTACAAAGAAAAGAGAAGAAAAAAAAGAGAGAAGAGAGAAGAGAAGATAAAAAAATAGATAGAAAAAAAAAGAAAGAGAGAAAAAAAAAAAAATAAAAAAGAAAGGAAGAGAGAAAAAAAAGAAAAATAAAAGAAAGAGATGAAGAAGGAAAAAAAAAAGAAGAAAGAAAAGGAA
>NDFG01000168.1:184860-226634 GCA_002167245.1 Sporophila hypoxantha
GCTTCTCCCTGATCTGCAGCTTCTCCCTGACCCTCCCAGCCCCAGCCCCAGCATGGAAGGCTGTTCTGCAGCGAGTTCCTGCTGAGGGGTGGCCCCTGTGACCTSCTAATGTGCCAGGGCACCTCTCCATTGTCCCCTTTCACCTCCCCCGTGGTTACATCTGACCCCTGTGCCCTTCTGAGCCCTGGTGTGGCCCCGAGCCCTGGGCTCAGTTTGCTGCAGGGCTCTGCTGCCAGGGCATGGCTGGAGAGGGGAGSTGGCCCTGGGGTCACACAGAGCTGTGTCACAGTGTCCCTTGGGAGTGATGGCCAGCAGTGACCTTTCACTAATTGGCAGTGCCARTTAGCCACTGCCCAAGCAGCGTGGAGGGCTGGCAGAGCTTTGTTAGGACAAGAGATGCCTGGATGTGCCTCTCCCCGTGGGCTGAGCACACAGGTTGTGTCTCTGACTCCATCCTTGTGTCTCCTCCCTTCCAGAGGCAAGTCCCAGGTGGCACTGAAAATCATCAAGAACGTTGGCAAGTACAGAGAGGCTGCCAGGCTGGAAATCAACGTGCTGAAGAAAATCAAAGAGAAGGACAAGGAGAACAAGTTGTGAGTTCCCAGTGCCCTGTCCTGGCACACAGAGCAGCACGGGGCTGAGGATGGGCTGAGGGGTGAGGGGAACTGAGGCCCTGTCCCACAGGAGCTGGGGAGCTCTCTCCAAAGGTGGCTTGAAGCATCTGCCTGGGTTGCTGTGCTGCAGAGGCAGCTCTGCTCCCCAGCCACTCCTGAAGTGGGCAGGAACACCAGAAGAGCTGTCCTGAGCATCCCTTGAAGGTGCTTAAGCCCTGCCTCTCTCTCCCTGCACAGCCTGTGCGTCCTCATGTCAGACTGGTTCAACTTCCATGGCCACATGTGCATTGCCTTTGAGCTGCTGGGCAAGAACACCTTCGAGTTCCTGAAGGAGAACAACTTCCAGCCCTACCCCCTGCCACAGATCCGGCACATGGCCTACCAGCTGTGCCATGCCCTGAGATGTGAGTGCTTGTGCTTGGGCTCACAGGGGTCCCAGGATGAGGGAAGAGATGAGAATCTTGACTCCATGTTTCAGAAGGCTGATGTATTATTTTATGATATATATATTATATTCAAAGAAAATTATATACTAAAACTATACTAAAAGAATAGAAGAAAGGATTTCATCAGAAGGCTTGAAAGGAAAGGAATGGAATGATAATAAAATCTTGGGACTGACCAGAGTCCCAACACAGCTGGACCTGTGATTGGCCATCAAGTAGAAACAACTCACATGGACCAACCAAAGATGCACCTGTTGCATTCCASRGCAGCAGATAATTAYTGTTTTTCTTTTCCTCTGAGGCTTCTCAGCTTCTCRGGAGAAAAATCCTGTCAAAAGGATTTTTCATAAAATATGYCTGTGACAAGTGATCCCCAYGGGCTGGGGGCACTGGCACTGGGCTGGGCAGAGCAGTGCCCCTGCTGCTCCCTGGTGCTTACWGAGGTGTTTTCCTTCTCCCTCTGTGCAGTTCTACACGACAACCAGCTGACTCACACTGACCTCAAGCCAGAAAACATCCTGTTTGTCAACTCGGATTTTGACACCCTGTACAACGAGAACAAGGTGGGTTCTGTCCCARGGAGCACTGGCTGCCTTTATCCCTCCCTGCAGAAATTGGATCTTCCCTGCTCTGTCCAAGCCCTCAGAGCCTGGGAAGTGGGAACAAGGTGGAAGGCAGAGCTCTCCTTCCTGCTGTGCCTTCCAAAAGCCTTAAGGCTGCCCGGAGTGTTCAGGGATTTTCTGTAACGCTGCTCTGGGGCTCCTCAGAGCTTGGAGCTCCACAGCTCCATCCCTGTGAGGAGGTGCAGACCAGAGCTCCTGGGGTTCCTCAGAGCTCCACAGCTCCATCCCTGTGAGGAGGTGTAGACCAGCACTTTGGGGCTCCTCACAGCTCAGAGCTCCATCCCTGTGAGGAGGTGTAGACCAGAGCTCCTGGGGCTCCTCAGAGCTCCATCTCTGTGAGGAAGGAGCTCTGGAGGAAATGCAGACCAGCACTTTGGGACTTCTCAGAGCTCCATCCCTGTGAGGAGGTGCAGACCAGCATTCCTGGGCTTCTCAGAGCTCCACAGCTCCATCCCTGTGAGGAGGCACAGCCCAGCCCCTGGAGCTCCTCTCCCAGCCCAGCCCTGTGAGGAGGCACAGCCCAGCCCCTGGAGCTCCTCTCCCAGCTCAGCCCTGTGCTTTTCCTGCAGAGCTGTGAGCAGAAGTCCATCCGGAACACGAGCATCCGCGTGGCCGACTTCGGCAGCGCCACCTTTGACCACGAGCACCACACCACCATCGTGGCCACGCGGCACTACCGGCCCCCAGAAGTGATCCTGGGTGAGAACTGCACCTTCTGGGCRTGGACAACCAGCCTGGAAATGCTCCAGCTCTTGGGCAGATAATTGCTAGCTCGGAGTGGATCCCTGTGGTTTCACCAAGGAGGAACGTGGTGGGGGTTATTGGGTGTGGTGGTGTTCTCAGGGCTCCCAGGATGAGAGAAGAGATGGGAATCTTGACTCCATGTTTCAGAAGGCTGATTTATTATTTTATGATATATATTATATTACAAGAAAATGATATATTAAAACTATACTAAAATAATAGAAGAAAGGATTTCATCAGAAGGCTTGAAAGGAATAGAAAAAGAATGGAATGATAATAAAATCTTGTGACTGACCAGAGAGTCCAAGACAGCTGGACTGTGATTGGCCATTAATTAAAAACAACCACATGAGACCAAGCACAGATGCACCTGTTGCATTTCACAGCAGCAGATAATGTTTACATTTTGTTTCTGAGGCCTCTCAGCTTCTCAGGAGAAAAAATCCTATCAAAAGGATTTTTCATAAAATATGTCCATGATAGGTGGGAGCACAGAGTTAATTTGGTTTTTTCTTTCAGAGCTGGGCTGGGCACAGCCGTGTGATGTCTGGAGCACTGGCTGCATTCTGTTCGAGTATTACCGTGGCTTCACGCTCTTCCAGGTAGGATTCTTGTTCCCTGAGAACCCTTCATGTCCAGAAGGGCTCAGAATTGGCTGAAGGGGAGGGGAACACAGCTCAAGCACTGAAAATGAGAAGCTGAGTGTGAAAATGAGGCCTGGAAAAGGGCTGGTTTGAGGAGTGCCTTGCTGGAAGGACAGTTTGGATAATTTCTGGGTTTAGGTTATGTCTGTTCGGGGTTTAGGTATGTCTGTTTAGGTTATGTCTGAGAAGAGGGAAAAGCAAAACATGAAAAGTTGGATAGGACCTGGTGGAATCCTTTCTCCCCTGTCCCTGCAGAGGTGACAAACCTTTTGTCATCAGCTCCCCAAGCTCTAACCCAGCACTGCYGTGCTCCTTTGCAGACCCATGAGAACCGAGAGCACCTTGTCATGATGGAGAAGATCCTGGGGCCGCTCCCATCTCACATGGTCCACAAAACTCGGTAAGAGCCTGGTCCTGAGCYCAGCCCAGGCACCACCACCTGCCTGGGAGGGAGAGCTCCTGCCTGACCCCACCTTCCCCGTGCAGGAAGCAGAAATAYTTCCACAATGGCAGCCTGGTGTGGGATGAGAACACGTCCGATGGCAGATACGTCCAGGAGAACTGCAAGCCCCTGCGGGTGGGTGCTGCTCCCCTCCCTCCCTGGGGCAGGGGCTGGGGCTCAGGGCTGGAATCCCCTTTGTGACTGCTTGGTAGGGAGCCCCAGCTCCCATCTGCAGGGATCCTGCTCTGGAGAGGGCAGGATGGGGATTAGGCAAAGGGGAAGSATGTGTTTAGGGTGGGAGGCTGCCCTGGCCCAGGGTTCCCAAGTCCCTGTGGGCATCAGGGCAGTGGGGGATGCTGTGTTTGGGATGGGAAGCAGCCTTGGCCCCTGAGTTCCTGAGTCCTGGATATCTGGCCAGTGGGGGATGCTGGATTTGGGGTGGGAAGCAGTCCAAAGGGATGCTGTATTTGGGGTGGGAAGCTGTCTCTTATACACATCTGGATTTGGGGTGGGAAGCAGTCCAAAGGGATGCTGTATTTGGGGTGGGAAGCTGCCCTGGCCCAGGATTCCTGAGTCCCTGTGGGTATCAGGGCACTGGGGGATGCTTTATTTGGGGTGGAAGGCTGTATTTGGGGGTGCTGTATTTGATATGGGAGGCTGCCCTGGGGGATGCTGTATTTGGGATGGGAGGCTACCCTGGGGGATGCTGTATTTGGGATGGGAGGCTGTATTTGGGGGTGCTGTATTTGGGATGGGAGGCTGTATTTGGATGGGAGGCTGCCCTGCCCAGGCAGGGGCTGAGCCTGTGTCCCTGTCCCTTTCAGACATACATGCTGCACGACTCTCTGGAGCACGCTCAGCTCTTTGACCTGATGAGGAGGATGCTGGAATTCGACCCCTCCCAGAGGATCACGTTCTCCGAGGCCCTGCTGCACCCTTTCTTTGCCGGGCTCTCGGCAGAGGAGCGGATGCTGTGCGGGCGCGGCGCCAGCCGGGACCTGAGCAGATGACAGCCGGGATCCCTCGGGGTGGATCCCTCAGGATGGATCCTGCAGGGTGGATCCCTCGGGGTGGATCCCATGAGATGGATCCCTCTGGGTGGATCCCACAAGATGGACCCCACCAACCTCTGCAGCTCAGCCCCACTCCCCTCCCCGAGTCCACAGGGGCTGGGGCACTGCCACAAGGACCCTGGGAGGAGAGGGGGAAGGAAAGCTCTGTTGGAAAGCACAGATTTGTCTATTTATATGTTGTAAAGTTAAAATAAAGTGTTTCTTATTGTTTGATACTTCCCTTGTAGGTGGGTGTAGGGTTATGTTGCCTGTTGTGCAAAGGAAGAGGGAGATGAAAAATCACCTGGAGTCAGTGAGGGGGAGYGGCCCGGTGTCTGCCGTGGCAGCAGAAGGTTCTAGAAGGAGAGCAGACAAATAAACATCTGCACACAATAGCACACATGAAGAGTTGCACTTTATTTCAGGGCATGGTCCCCCGCAGTGGCAGGAATTGGTCGTTACAAACATCRGGTCACAAATGGGGTCACCAAGCAGTGCCACGGCGCAGTGATCGTCACCTGTCACCAGAGCGGGCCCAGAGCAGCACCMGGGGCAGCTGCTGGGGCTGGGAACTATCCCAAACACAGCTACAACACTGCTCCTTTCCTGGAATGAACTCTGGCACCGTGGGGGATGGTGATGAGGACACCCAGAGCCCGTGCTGGGTCTCTGTGAGTGCTCCACAAGAGCTGGTACCTGACATTCCAGGTGTGTGAAGCCAAGAAACAGCTGCAGTGAGGGGAAGTACAGCCAAATACCCAAATCTAGCAGGCAGTGAGCACAGCCCCACATTCCCTACACCAAGGGCTGAACCCCCCTGTTGTGCAACACTGTTCACTTTATTTTTATAGTTCAACGAGGGGAAGCATTTCAAGGCTGGCAAGAACCAGGGCCTTGGTGCTTCCCAGAGCTCCATCCCTCCAAAACCACCATCACCTGCCCCAGTGCCTTCARGCAGGGCAGCTGCACCCTGGACTAGCCCTGCCCTGCTCCTGCTCCGTGTGTACAAGCTACAGTTCAACAGCCAAACCCAGAAAGGGCAGGAAAAACCTGCAGAAAGCAGAAATTGAAACAGCAAGTCTCCTACTGAGTGTCTTGAGCAAAGAGAGTGAAAGGAAGGGGACTAAAGCTAACACTGACTACAGCAACAACCTTTTTTTAACCTGCTGCTGCCCCCGGGTGAAGATCCAAGGAAACAGCCAAAAAAACCAAAGAAGGCCGAGGGAAACCTTGTGTTTGTGTTGTGAGTACCCAGCACACTGCTGTCCTGTCCCAGTCAGAAGCACAGCCTGGTCGSTGCCACCGCAGCTGGGGCTGAAGCRTGGGGCACACGTGGCCCTGTGCCCAGGATGGAGGGCAGAGCCCCCCAGGCCAGCAGTGTCCCAGAGCAGCTGAGGGGAACCAGGGCTGCCCAGCCAGGGCACAGCCCCTGGTCYTGCTGAGGTAGATATGGCAACGTGCAGGGGCCAGACCTCGGGGCGAACCCAGGGCTCAGCAGCCTCCTGGGCCCTCCACACTCCCAGGCCAGACCCAGAAATTCCTTCTTTCCAAGCAGGGAAAGCTCTTCCCTCCTCCTCTGGCAGCCCTGGCTTGGTTCCAACAGAGGAGAGATGAGTGCCTGACTAAAGCCCCAGCTCGGGGCACAAGCAGGTCTGTGGGGCTGGTCAGTGGGACTGGACCCCACTGGGCTGGTCCCACTCTGGGCTGGTCCCTGTGCTCAGCCTCCCAAGGGATCCGGCTCCCCTGGACAGAGGCAGCACCCAGAGCTCTCCCTGGTGCCAGGGCAGGGGCCTGGAGGAGCCCTGGGGACGGGTGAAGTGTGAGAGGAGCAGCAGCAGAGCTCCAAGCAGTGCCCACGTTCCCAGCTCCCTGGCTCAGCTCTGGGGGCACACASAGCCAGCAGGGTGGGTGGGTGCCCAAGCTGATTGCCAAAGCCAGCGAGCTGGTGGCTCCTCAGCTCGTCCCTGCTCCAGGCACTGCCCCCAGGACAATAAAAGGAACACAGGAAAGGATAACTCAAGGTTTCTGGCCAGGCACGGGACAGCAGAGCAGATTTCTGATGGGAATCCCACCCAGGAGCACAGCAGCTCCCACCACACCCTCTCCTGCCAGCAGACAGGAGCCAAACCCCTCCTCAGGCTAASCCCACCCCACACACAGGCTTTGATYCCAACRGGAGTGAACAGATCCATGAGCTACTTCCCAAACCATACCAAATGTAGCAGGGATGCTGGAAGGACAGGAGAGCTTCCCTCGAACCTCACCTGCAGCACMCAGCACCCAACAACCTCAGAGCAACCCTGCCCTGCCCTGCTCCACTCCCCCAGCCCTGGAGCAGCCACTTGCTGTGCCAGCACGGAGAAAGAACCAAAGAAAACAACCCCAGACCCCACAAGGAYGCTGGAAAAGTTCTTTTCCATACCAGGCCTCCATCCCACAGAGCTGGGCTTTGGCCATGAAGCAAACAAAGAAAAGCCAACAGTACAGAGGCAGTAAGGCCTAGCTGAGGAAGGACATCAGTGCTCCCAGAGCATGTGGGAGCCTCTGGCTCCTGACACAAGCTCTCCAAACAGGGAAAAGCCCTCTCTGTGAGGGGCTGGATGGGCTGGCAAGGAGAGGGAGCTACAACTGCCTTCCAGAACACWAAACAGTGATGGGGCAGTCCAAACCAACATGGGAACCAAACGAGATTTTCCCTCGACACAAGGGATTTCTACACAATCAAGGGGTGCTGTTCCCACCAGGATGTCCTTGCTGGGAATAGTCAACCAGAAGGACCCGAAACACATCTCAAAGCTCCAAACCAG
Organism: Sporophila hypoxantha; assembly: GCA_002167245.1. Classification (NCBI taxonomy): domain Eukaryota; kingdom Metazoa; phylum Chordata; class Aves; order Passeriformes; family Thraupidae; genus Sporophila; species Sporophila hypoxantha. The sequence goes on from NDFG01000168.1 coordinate 192,233, forward strand.
CCTTATTTGTACCATGTGCCAGCCAGGGCTGGGCAGCAGCAGGGGACAGACACCATGGTCCTGCACACTCCTTCATCCCACAGCAGGAAAGACTGCAAACAGCTTTGCAGGAACAATTCACTTCCTTCTCCTCCTCCTTTTTTTTTTTTTTTTTTTGTTTGTTGGGGTTTTTTTTCATTTCACTTTACGATTATTCCATTTTTTTCTTTTTAAATACACAGCATTTCTTCCAGAAGGCAAACCCCTCCAGAACTTCACATCCTTTTTTTTTTTTGTTGTTGTTGTTTCCTTTAAGGCGTCACCAGAGTCGACCAGCCGGGATCCAGCTCAGCACAGCTTGGCTTTCACAGAGCTCCTCCTCTCTCCCTTCACAGCCAGGAGGGCTGCAYGGGCTCTAAGTGGAGTGCAAGGGGATGACAAATTTGCAGCCAAAGGGGGAGTGGTAGTTGATGCCCACCTCCTGGAAGACCTTCTGGGGAATGCCAATGTCACAGAGGTAGACGCGGCCGGCGCGCTCGCCCAGCGGCAGCGGCAGCCCCAGCGCCAGCGACCACTTGGCATCGATGCCCAGCTCCATCTCGCTGATGGGGGGGTCTATGCTCAGCACGGGGGCACGGTTCTGGTTGGCCCAGTCCACCACTGCTTTGTACCAAGGCTGGTCTCTCAGAAAGGCATTCTCGTGACAATCCAGGCAGTTGATCACTAAGTCAACCGGGGTGTCTGGGAGGTCTGCAAGAAACACGGACACGGCTGAGAATCAGCTGCAGATTTGGGGTTTGGCTTCCGCTCTTGCTGCACAGCCTGGCCTCACCTGCTGGTCCTGCCAATCTTCTCCCACAGACCTATCCTGAACAGCTCTCCAGTGCTCTGGGGACATCCCCAGCCTGGCAGGTACAAAACCTCACCCAGTGACCAGCTCCTGAGCAACCCCAGCGCCACTGACTCACAGTGCAGGCAGCCCAGGGGAGCACTGGGCTCTCTGCCCATCAGGAAGGACCTCTTTTATTCCACAAGGTGAAAACAGGGCTGGTTTTTGGAACACACCAGCTGTGCTGCACTGCTGCCTGTCCCACTCAGCTCTGTCACTCTCACCTGCTGCATTCCCCTCAGCTGCTGCATTCCCCTCACCTGCTCTGCACCACTCCTGCTGCATTCCCCACATCGGCTGCATTCCCTCACCTGCTCTGCATTCCCCTCACCTGATGGATCACAAAGTCCTTCRTGCAAAATCATGGAATGGTTTGGGTTGGAAGGGACCTTAGAGTTCATCTCATCCCACCCCCTGCCATGGGCAGGGACACCTTCCACTATCCCAGGTGCTTCAAGCCCCATCCAGCCTGGCTTTGGACACTTCCAGGGATCCAGGGGCAGCCACAGCTGCTCTGAAAAATCTGTTCCAACCTTTTACAATATTTTCACATAGGCAAGTAGCTCTGTTAGCACAGCACAGTCCTAACTCCCAGCTTTGTTTCTCCCCAGAAGTTCAAATGAAGCAGCTTGGAAAACGACTGGTGAAGTGCCAGGCAGCAGCCAGCAGTCTCCCAGGAGCTGTTTACTCTAGGGAATACCCAGATGGGAATCCTGACAGCTGCTGCAAGTGGTTCAGCAGAGCTGGCTCCTGCTTTGCAGCAGCAGCTGGACACTCATTCCCTCCCAGCTCCAACATGCTGTCTCTTATACACATCTAGATGTGTATAAGAGACATCAGCAGAGCTGGCTCCTGCTTTGCAGCAGCAGCTGGACACTCATTCCCTCCCAGCTCCAACATGCTGAACAAGGCAGCCCCTCATCCTACCAGCACAGCTCCATACAGCAGCTCTTCCTGACCTCTTCCCACCGGAAACATCTGTGGCAGCACAAGTGCTCCTCTGTCGAGGCTCTGAGTGCCTGCTGTCCCTGCAGCCTCTGGGCAGCCACCCAGGCGTGGCAGTGCCACTAGATGGTGCCAGGGCAGCGGGGAGAAGCCAGCTCTGCTCCCTGGAGGAGCTGGCCCTAGAGAAGCCGGCCCTGCTCTCCCTGTAGGAGCCAGCCCTGCTCCCCTCCTGGAGAAGCCAGCCCTGCTCCCCCCCTGGAGAAGCCAGCCCTGCTCCCCTCCTGGAGAAGCCAGCCCTGCTCCCCTCCTGGAGAAGCCAGCCCTGCTCCCCTCCTGGAGAAGCCAGCCCTGCTCCCCCTGTAGGAGCCAGCCCTGCAGAAGCCAGCCCTGCTCACCCACTGGAGAAGCCAGCCCTGCTCCCCTCCTGCAGAAGCCAGCCCTGCTCCCCCCCTGGAGAAGCCAGCCCTACTCCCCCTGTAGGAGCCAGCCCTGCAGAAGCCAGCCCTGCTCTCCCTGGAGAAGCCAGCCGTGCTCAGTCACTGGAGAAGCCAGCCCTGCTCCCCCCCTGGAGAAGCCAGCCTTGCTCTCCCTGTAGGAGCCAGCCCTGCTCCCTCCCTGGAGAAGCCAGCCCTGCTCCCCTCCTGGAGAAGCCAGCCCTGCTCCCCTCCTGGAGAAGCCAGCCCTGCTCCCCCTGTAGGAGCCAGCCCTGGAGAAGCCAGCCGTGCTCACCCACTGGAGAAGCCAGCCTTGCTCTCCCTGTAGGAGCCAGCCCTGCTCTCCCCTGGAGAAGCCAGCCCTGCTCTCCCTGGAGAAGCCAGCCCTGCTCCCCTCCTGCAGAAGCCAGCCCTGCTCCCCTCCTGGAGAAGCCAGCCCCGCTCCCCTCCTGGAGAAGCCAGCCCTGCTCGCCCACTGACCTTTGACACTGGACACCTGCTGTCCCTGTGTCTTGCTGAAGAGGTTGAGCTCGTTGGTGATGGACTCCAGCATCTTGACGAAGTTGGGGAGGAAGAGGATGACGTGGACGTCGTGGTTGGAGAGGTGCCGCCCGCAGCTGATGCCCTGCGCCCCCTTCACGTGGGGCCCGCAGAGCAGCGCCACCGTGGGCCGCTGGTGCACGTTCTTGGGGTTCAGTCTGAAACACAGSCAAAAACAAGGGACTGTTAGCAAACCCCAGAGTCTCTAATCTTCTTCCTGCATGAGAAAAAACAATTTATAAAAAACCCACCCAGTGAGATGCAAATTGCCAGGTGTTCTGCAAATCTGCCACCGCTCTCCAGAGCAGCCCACATCCTTTTGTGGTGCTGACGCTGCTCCGCCTGCAGGTTCAGAGAAGCTCACACTTGTTTGGGTGGAAGGGACCCTAAAGGTCATCCATGTGGGCAGGGACACCTTCCACTATCCCAGGCTGCTCCAAGTTCTGTCCAGCCTGGACTCGSACACTGACAGGGATGGGGCAGACACAGTTGTGCCAGGGGCTCAGCATCCTCACAGGGAAGAATTTCTTCCACATAWTTCACCTAAATTTCCCCTCTTAAAGTTCCTGATGAACCCTCTTTGGCTTCCTTATAGGCCCCTTCACATATTTTAAGGTTGTGCCAGCCTTCTCCTCCCCTTCCTGGACCCACACAAGGTCCCAAGGATTGTAGAAGAAAGCTAAAAATTTAAGGTGAGTTTCCCCATCAGAGGAGTCACAATTTAAAAAAGAAGAAAAATGATCTCTACTCCCTAAGCTTCATTAATTACACAATAAAGTTAATTTGGCCAGGAAGGCATCAGGGCTTGCAGCAGGAATTTCAGCTGCCTGTGTGCCATCACTCAGTGCTCTCCATCAAGTGATCAGGTCCTGCTAAAGAGCTCCTGAATAAGTGAGCAGGTCCTGCTAAAGAGCTCTTGAATAAGTGAGAAAATCCTGCAAAAGAGCTCCTGAATAAGTGATCAGGTCCTGCTAAAGAGCTCCTAAATAAGTGAGCAGGTCCTGCTAAAGAGCTCCTGAATAAGTGAGCAGGTCCTGCTAAAGAGCTCCTGAATAAGTGAGCAGGTGCTGGCAAAGCACTCCTGAATAAGCAGATGGAGACTGAAGGGTTACTTTTCTTTTTGAAAGCAAATAATCTGGAGCAGCTATCAACAGCACAAAAACACAGGTGCAGTTCCTGCCCACAGCAACAGCCACGGAAGCAGAGCTCTTCAGGAGTCAGCAAAAGGCACTGAGTGCACTCCAGAGCTGCTGCAAAGAGCAGGATGTGCTCAGGTGAGCTGCAGATGCCTGAAAAGCTGAGCTAGCCTCACAAAAATCCACGCAGCGCTGTTTTCACGGGCTGCCTTCTGCTTTTATTGACACTGTGAAATTGTAATGTGCCAAATCAGCAAAGGGAAGGTTCCTTTCTGTGCAGAAAGGAGCTCATCACACATTCTGCATGGCTCCATCCACCTCAGGCAGCACCTGTGCAAAGCTCAGCTCCCCAAASTACTCCCGGTGAGGGGGAAGGAAAACCTCAGCTGTGCTTTGTGTGTGAGTCAGRAGCTGAGAGGGCCCTGCCAGCCCCTTCCCTCCCCCCAGAGGCCCCAGCTGTACCTGTTGGGCCCCCCCAGGAGGCTCAGGGCCATCTGGCTGGCACACACCCCTGTCATCTCCAGCCTCCTCTCCAGGGTCAGCCCGTGCTTCTCGGCCACCGCCAGCAGCTTCTTGTGCAGCTCGTAGGACACGCTGGGGACCACCAGCCCCGAGTCTGGGAGCAGAAACAGGGCAGGGAGGCACGAATGGGGACAGTCAGACACCTCAAAAYAGTGAAAWGGTTCATCCTTAACTGTTAACTGTTCACCCACGTTCCTACCCAAGCCAGCAAAKGAATCCAAATTATTCTCAGKGAAGCAGAAACAGCTAAACACAAGTGCTGGCTTAAAATAACACTTCCACAAAAGTTCTGTGGGAAATTTTAGTAACACGAGGGCTGAGAAGACCTCTGGGACTTAGAGATGGAATATTAAGGTTTTTCTTCATGGTCTCCAGGCCAACAGAGCTTTAACCCACCATAAAGTGCTCCTGAGCACTGTGAAAGTCAGAAGAGCAGCTGTGAAGTACCAAAAAAAGCCTGGATGTTTTATGCTTCCTGACACTGGTCTCCAAAATCCCAAGATCCCAGCAAAACAAGCCATCCCACGTTTGCTGGTAGGTGTTCCCATGCCAAAAGTGCTGCTCCAGACCCAACAGCTGCATCACAGCACACAGAGGCAGCAGGGAAATGCTCAAAGGATAAACTCTGCAGAAAAACACCTCCCAGGTGATCTGGAGAGCCTGGGCTTGCGAGCTGGGAAATGCTCCAGCATTTGGAGCAAGAGAAAAGAAACAAGAGAGGTTTTGTGAAGTGCTGAAAACTGTCCAGCCTGGCCTTGGAGACTTCCAGGAGCTGTCACAGCTTCTCTGGACAACCTGTGCCATCTCCTTATGGGATGACCACAGAGCTGGAGCACGAGCAGCTCTCAGCTCCTTCTCCTTCCCAGCAATGCCAGCTGAGTGCAGCAGCCAGCTCCCACTCTGGGACAGGCACAGGAGGTGCACCATGGAGCAGAAAGGCTGAGGATTGAATCAATGCCTGCTAGAGGAAACATCAGGTCAGAAAGTTTGAGCTCAGTCCCATCATCAGTATCTCTCCTCCCTGCTTCCCCAGAGCTCAGCAGCCCTGGGTCACCCTCACACTGCCCCTGGCCTCTGCCCTGGGGGTGACAGTGGCCCCATGGGTGTTCCTGGTAGCCCAGCAGGGCTGGGGCTGCCTGTGCTGCTGGGAAAGAGCTGTGGGAATGTGACAGGGCTGCTGGAAACACTCTGAGGGGCACAGGCAGCCCTCCTGCATCCACCCCAGGAGCAAACCCAGCCATTCCTCATGGGCTGGGCTCCTCTGCACACAGCAAACACARCCAGAGCCAGCTCTCACAGCCAAGRGCCAAATGAGCAGGGTGGATTTGAGCTGTGAGGAATTATTTGTGCTGACTGTATTCCCCAGGGCCAGGTTCTGGCTGTGAGATGTGGCTGGTTTGAATTCCATTGCCACCTTACAGGTGGGGCAGTTCTCTTCTGATTCATTAGGGCAGTTTCCTTATCTCTTCCCCACAACAACCCTCCTCCAGGAGATCTCTTCTGTTAATGGGCCAATAATTATTAATTCTTCTCTTAATGGGCCACTATTATATCTTCAGTTAATGGGCCACTAGTCGCTGCATGGCTGATACAAATTCCATCATCCCATGGGGAGATGCTTGCCCAGGGAGAGCACCAAGAATTCCTATCCTGGATACAAATCTGAGGGTTTGGGACACCCATCAGCTTTGCCACTGCCATTGCCAGAGGAGCAGCTTCCTGCTGCCCTGCACTCCCAGAGGAGCAGCTTTCTGCTGCCCTACATTCCCAGAGGAGCAGCTTTCTGCTGCCCTGCATTGCCAGAGGGAGCCCAGGCCCATCTCCAGCAGCCCTGGAGCTGCAGAGGAAAACTCCCCCCTTGTGCAGGATCCCTGCTGCAGCAGAAGCACAGCTGGCACTGCAGGAGGGCTGAGCCCCCATGGGATGGGGCTGTGCCACCCCCTGACACACAGGGGGCAGCTCCTGTTCTCACTCTGGCAGGGTTGGTTTGTATCACTGCACTTTTATTTTATTTTTTCCCTAACAAAGAACTGTTATTCCAACTCTATTATCTTTGCCTGAAAGTCCCTTAATTCCAAAATTATTATAATTCAGAGTGAGTGAGTTTACATTTTCCATTTCAAGGGAGGCTGCTGCCTTCCTCAGCAGACACCTCTCTTTTCAAACCAGGACACCCCTCACCAACCACCAGTCAAGCTGCAGCAGAAATGAGAGGTTTTGCACATCCTGGGATGTTGGAATTGCATGCTGAGAATTTTAGATTTTCTGTATTGAAAGACACAGATACTCAAGAGAACASTGCATTTGACYTSAAGCYGTAGAAAAAGSTTCCAAAATTAATTGATAACACTAAGATTATAAGTGTGTAGTTTAAATAGAAGTGTGTAATATCACACAGTAAAAAACTTAAGAGTATAAGGTTTTAAAATATAGTAGTTTAAATATATAGTAATGTATTTTAAAATATATATAAATATTTATATATAAATATATAGAAAGCTAAGGAATAAGTTTTAAAGCAGTGATTAGTCYTTCTTCCTCACCTTCTTCTTCATGAGTTTAAGTAGTATTGTATAATTGAAAAGTCCACATTACAAGACACAAGTAATTAGTTTTCAAGTTAAAAGTAACAATAATTTAAGTGTCATTTCTTAATTAGATAATTTTTCCTTAAAAGACCTTGTAGAGGTAGATTCAGAGCCATTTTCTGACTTGTTAATGAAATGCTGCAGAACTCACAGCTTGTAAGACTGTATTATGGATAAAAATTAATAAACATCTGAGTCCAAACACAACAAAACACCATCTCCATACATTTAATCCCAACCCAACCAAAACAAAAAAGCCAAATAAAACCCCAAAAAACCAACAAAAAAACCCCAAAACAAAAAAAAAAACCAAACCAAAGACCCCTAAAAATCCCTAAAGAAACCTAAAAGCACCCCCAAAACCCCCAAAAATACCTAAAAGCCCCCCCCAAAAAAACCCCAAAAATACCTAAAAGTTCCCCAAAAAACCAAAAAAAAACCCCACCCCAAATAAAAACCATGAAAACGCCCAAAAAAAAACCCCAAAAACCAACAAAAAAAAACAACAGAAAACCCCCCAATAATAAAAAACACCAAAAACCAACCAAAATCACCCCCCAAAAAAAACCCCAAAAAACCAAAAAAAAATCCCCAAAAAATAGAACAAACAAAAACACCTCCAAAAACAAACAAACAAACAAAAAAAAACAAAAACAAAAAAAAAAAAAACCAAAAAAAACCCAAAAAAAACCCCACAATAAAAACCCAACTCCCCCCTCAAAAAAAAACCAAAAAAAAAAAAAAAACCAAAAAAAAAAAAACAACAACAGAAAAAACCCCACAAAACAAAAAATGGTCAACCCCGGGGTTTCTTCCAGAGGTGAACCCAGAGGTGTCCCTGCAGGGGGACAGCCAAAGCAGCAGAGGGGACCCTGCAGAGCCCTCCTGGAGTTCATCCCTGGCCTCAGCAGCCAGGCCTTGCACACAGAGAGGGCTCCATGTGTGCCACCATTGCCCCAGGAGGTCACCTGGCTGCCAGGCCAGGCCAGCAGGCTGTTATCAGCCATGCCTGAGTGCTGATAAGAGCCTGAGCCCTRCAGGAATAGCCCCGGGGCTGTGCCAGCAGCCATGCCCTGCCCTGTGCCCACAGTGGTCACAGTCACCCACTTGCCCCATGCCCACAGTGGTCACTATCTGGGTCACCACCAGCCCCATGGGTCACCTACCTGCCCTGTGCCCACAGTGGTCACCATCTGGGTCACCCACCTGCCCTGTGGGTCACTCACCTGCCCCATGGGTCACCACCTGCCCCATGTCACATCCTGCCTCAAGCCCACAGCGGTCACAGTCACCCACCTGCCCCGTGCCACATCCCAGTCCATGCCCACAGTGGTAACCACCTGCCCTCTGGTCACCCACCTGCCCTGTGCCCACAGTGGTCACCATCTGGGTCACCCACCTGTCCTGTGGGTCACTCACCTGCCCCGTGCCACATCCTGTCCCATGCCCACAGCAGTCATGGTCACCCACCTGCCCAGTGCCTGCAGCAATCACCACTTGCCCCGTGGCTCACCCACTTGCCCCGTGGCTCACCCACTTGCCCTGTGCCATGCCCTGCCCTGTGCCCACAGCAGTCACCACCTGCCCCATGCCACACAAGCCCCGCTCTGCCACGCTGTCAGTCACAGCTCTGTCCCTGCTGTTGTTTTCCAAGCTCCAGGGATGATTTGCAATGAGTGACCCGAGGTTGGGGTCTCTCCCACCATCACTGCTGACCCAAAAAAGGGAGATCCCAAACTCTATTTTGAAGCACCCACGAATCCCCTGCTTAAATGCTGTACCAAGCCCCTGAAGCAGGACAAACCAGACAATGTCCACTCTGTGTGCACCCAACTCAGCACAGATCTTGTGTCCCCTGCACATCCTGCCCTCAGCCAGCAGCTTCAGGAAACTGCCTTTACCACGGGCTGGCTGCCAGCAGCGGGTTAATGTGAGGCACTGGTGGAGTGGCATTTAGCACGCCAGCCTGTCCTAATTGCTCCCTCTCAGGAGCAGCTGAAATGCCAGGAGAACTTCCCTTCTGTGCCCTCACGCAAGGTCCAACCAGTCAGACTGGCTCATCAAAAGCAGGCCCAGGGAGTTAAATAAACTCTGGCAGAGTAAACCCACTAACAATAACACCACTGCCACAAAACTGAWGCTCTGCCAACTTTAATTATGTTTGGGTTGGACAGGGCATCTTTATTGTTTGCTAATGAAGGCAATAAAATAAATTAGCCCAGGCCTTTTAATATTAAATAAATGTATTTTACAGCTGCCTGGGGAAAAAAAACCAAAACAACCCACAAGGTAGATATAGACTGGATGGTTTTGGGACATGCAGAGTGACACTGGGTGGATAAAAACATCCCAAGGCAGCAGAAGAGGAAGTTAACCTTCCAGAAGTTAAAGAATAAGGAGTTTTTCCCCAAACAAGCCCTGCAATGCTGCTGGGATGCCCAAATGCTTCCAAGCTTGCAGTGGCAGGGAAAAAGGAGAGGGTTGATGCTAGAGGAGCTCAGAGGCTGGATCTCATCTTTTCCCTTGGCCATTTCAGCAGCTCTCTAGTTCCAGCTCCCTGCTAAAATAAATCCAAGCAATGGCTCAGGCAGAACTGGACTCAGCATCTCCTTCAAGCTGTCCTGACATCATCAGCTCTTCCCTTTGGCAATGAATAATCCCAGGTCCCAGTTCCAGCTCCAGAGCCTCACAGTGTGACAGTCTGGAGCTCTTGTCCACACCAGGCACGAGACATTCCCTGCTGCCTTCTGCTGGTGGTAAAGCTGGAAGCACCTGCCTGCAGACTCAGCCMAACACATTTACTGCCCCTCAAACAACACAACCTTAAGGGCTGCTTTTGTTAATCATCAYTGCTTTTAATTACAGCAAATGCCACCAGAGTTCTGGCTGACCTTCCAGTGTGAGCCTCTCCCAGCATTAGTGCACAATTCCCTCCAGCTGAGCAAAAAAAAAAAAAACATGCCAGTGGGACAAAGGGACTCTGCCCCAGGCCCACTGTTTGCTCCTGAAGCAAAATTGAGGAGAGTGAAAGTTTTCTTTCTCCTCAAAGCAGTCCAGAACACTTCACACACTCAATATTCACATCCAGCCATGGAAGAGCTAAAAGAGGAGAARAGTCAGTCAAGGACAGGGAAAGGAAAATCCTTTCCAAAGGAAAAGCCACACTGTGGGCATCACCCTCAGGGCACACCCAGCCTCTGATCGTGGCACAAAGCTCTGCCTGCTCCTGCACCTCCTCATTGTGAGGGAAAGCTTCTTTGAAGAACAGACCCTCCTGCAAACTCCTCTGAGCTCCAACACCCCTGCACAAKGTTGGCTCTGCTGAAGGACCTGCTCCCAAAACACAGAGATGTACAAACACAGAAGTTTTAGTGCCAACAGCAGAAACAGAGACAGGCCTGAGCCAACCCACATTTAAATTCTCTGGAAGCAGAAAAAGGCATCTCACACCTTATGCAAGGATCAGCCTTTCCAGGGAGGCAGTTTTTGCTAAACAGTTGCATTTCCCAGTAAATAAAGAGACAGATCAACAGCAGCCAGCCCAAACCAATGAAGACTAATGATGTGTTTAGGAATGGATGGATTTAGCTCAGCCACAATCACCTGCTAAGTTCTATTAGCTCCAAGTTTTCACTTTTGCTTGGAACAGATTCCCACCTTCTTCCTTCCCTGCTCACTTCTAAAACCCAGGGTTGTTTTAGAAGTGTTTTACTTGACAGCCTAGCTCCACAAAACCAGCTCTCAGAACAGCATCCCRGTGGACTGAAGTGTTTATCCTACACACACCAAGTTCTTKCAGTCAGCAATAAAACCCCAGGCTGAAGTCCTGCAGGTGAATCTTTTGGGGAACTCAAAAGACTGACTCCAAACTGACATCAGCAGTTTGGTTTTACCTCTCTACCATCCTCCATGGCATCAAAAAGCAGGCAGGGATCCACAGACAGGGATCCCACAGTGCCAAGAGCTGGATATGAACTCCCTGCCAATCTCCAGCATCAGTTTTTGTGCTGTTGCAGCAGACAGAGAATCACTGTCTCAGTCAGAATCACTGTCTCACTGTCTCTATTAACACAATCATCTCTCAGACTGGCCCAGGGTGAAAAAAAAAACAGGAGAAAGAAGTGCTTTGTCATAACTAGGAAGTGCTTTTTGCAAGGAGAGCTTCCCTTAGGAAACCAGAAAAAACTCTGCAGGGAGAATCCTGCCACAGAYACATCYAAAACCAAAAAGGCTTTTGGAGCTCTTGGCACTCATTTAATCCTCCCAGCTGCTCTTTGAGGCACTGAGAGGCAGGCTGCCTACAGCTCAGCATCCTCCTTCCAGCTGCTAAACAAAGGGATTGGGAGTGCAGCAAACAGGATTGGGTTTCCATCCCTGAATTTACTCACTGCTGCTCAGTGCATGGTGGTTTTCCTCCCAGGAATTCTGCTGCTAGAATCCCCTGTCAGCCATCCTGCTCAGATTGGCTGCCAACAGTGGCTTAGCTTTTGTTTCAGACTAGACATCCACAGAGGCCCTGTCTCCTCTCAAACAAGCCAGCTRGAAGATGGATTGACAAGTATGAAATTTGGAAAAAACCCACAAGATAGACAGGAAATCACACAGAAAATGAAGAGGTGCTTGTTCACACATCACAGTGTGGCTTCTTCCACAGAGAGATGCTGAAACCTTGGGGAGATTTAAAAAGCAAGAGGTTAAATTAAGCAGGGAAAAAAGCCATTMATCCTGAACTCTCACTGCTGCCTCAGGAAGTCTTAAAATCATGAAAAATCAAAGACAAAGCACTGGGGGAAAGTCTCACTGCATGTTTGTTTCACTTTTCCTGGAGGATCCCTGCAAACACAACACTGAGCTGCTACAACCCACTGTGTTTTCCTCCCACCCCAGAGCAGAATGGGACACTAGGAAGAGGAATGACAGAAATGGAGAACTAGGACACTGTTATACACCAGAACCATCAAAAAAAAAGAGCCTTTTCAAAACTGAAAAGCAGCAAATCATTACAAATCCATCAGCTTCCTCCCCTGAAGCGTTTCACACCCCAGATGGAATTTCCAGGCAGAGGAAGAATGACAGCCCAAGGAGCTGCTCACACTTCTGCTCAGGCTACCAGAATATCAGTTGGTTTGAGTCCCTGCAAAAAGAGCTGACATCTGATTTYATTCTGATGTGGAAAAGAAACACTCCTGGAATGCCAAATTTTCTTCACTCCCACATTTTACTTAAAAGCAAAGGCAAGATATCCCAAGGAGACTGAAGTTACCTGAAATTTGGACTAAATGTCCCATAAATCCTTTTTACATGAACTATATTTAAACCCACATAGAAATGGAGAGCTACAACCCAARGAGTGCCAGAAGCACAGGAAATCTCCTGAAACCATGACAGCACAAATCCTGAGCCCATCCCTCTGTCCCTCTCAGAGTCCAMGTGGGTTCCCCAGGCTACTGAAATCAAAGCAAAGATTCAAACATCTCTTACTCAGTTCCCAACCAGCAGCTTTACTCCCTGCTGGAGCAACACTTACTTTGCTGCCTGTCACAGACATCTTTTATGAAAAATCCTTTCCTTAGGATTTTTCCTCTTGAGAAGCTGAGAAGCTTCAAGAACAAAATGTAAACAATGRTTATCTGCTGCTGTGGAATGCAACAGGTRGATCTGTGCTTGGTCTCATGKGGTTGTTTCTAATTAATGGCCAATCACAGTGAGCTGGCTTGGACAGAGWSTCCRAGCCACAAGCCTTTGTTATCATTCTTTCTTTTTCTATTCTTAGCTAGCCTTCTGATGAAATCCTTTCTTCTATTCTTTCAGTATAGTTTTAATATAATATTTATAATAAAATAATAAATCAAGCCTTCTGAAACATGGAGTCAGATCCTCATCTCTTCCCTCATCCCAAGACCCCWGTGAACACAGTCACAGCTGCCCTCTCTGAGTACTTCTCTCAGAAACAGTGCAAAGAAAGGCTCTGTGTGAACACACAAATCCAACCTTGCTTGGACCACATCAAGCTGACCCCTCACAGCAAAAATCCACCGTGTGTGGCCCCAAAAGCAGCAGTTTGGGTCCATATCAGGAACATACCCGTRCAGAACTCCTTGTGGGGGTTCTGGGGTACCACGATCCTCCTGTAGACGATGGGCTCTGACTCCAGGATGTTCTCGTCGTGCCGGTAGCGGGCGGGTTTCTCGTTGGGGGTCCCTCGGGAACGGGTGCCGCTCCTCCTCTCGTAAGTCTCGATCTCTTCAAACACAGCTGCCTTGTCAAAAAGGGCCAGGTTGCCCTCAAAATCGAAATCAGTGTCTGGGATTTCATCGATGTCATCCCCAAAGCATTCGTCATCCTTGCTCTTCATCTGCCCGTTCTTCAGGCCGCTCTTCTTCGGGGTCACCTGGTTGGGGTGGCGGCTGCTGGATGACCCTAAGCCAAAAGAAAAGCAAGGTGGGAGTGGGTCCTGAAAGGGAAAAAGGCATTTTGGGGCAGAGGGGAGCTCCTGCTTACAGTCCTCTCACTCAAGGGGTGCTCACCATGGAGCTCAGCCCTGGAGCTGGCATTACTCAGGCTCGGCTAAGCCAGCAGGAAATAGAACATCAAATAAAAAACAGAAAACCAATAGAAAATAGAGCATCAGCAAAGAGACTTTCAGGGACTTCCCTCCAGCAGCCAGGTTAGAAAAACAGGCTTGCCCACAATAGCAAAAGAGGAGTTTCTCCAGGTTTTATTTAATCCCAGTGCCACATCAGTGGCAAGGTAATCAGCTGTGACCTAGGAGTTTTCCCATGTTCAGGCAGCTGTGTGACCCAAGCCCTTCTCTGGAATTCTCCTAAATTTCAGAAACTACTGTAGGTATTAATGATCCTATTAATATCTCCCTWTTAATGATCTTTAAGGGAGAACTTCAAACCCTGAATAGAAAGGATCTCTTTTTGCTCAACCTTGATATAATTTYTGTGAAATGAAACACAGTCCATTGCCTCACTCCTGTTTCACTCTCCTCCTCACCCATTACCTTGTGTTTTGGAATATGCTTCTTTCCAACCACAAGTCATTGGGAAAGCCCAAATTCTCTGGAGTGAGACTGATGAAAGTCTCCTCCTTAGGGCTGGAGATGAAGAACTGATGCAAAKATACAATTATGAGCTCAACATATCCTTTACTTGCTCATTTCTTCCTTTGCCCTCCAGGTCCAGACAATATTATTCTGTTTGTCCTTGCCAGTGTCACATTTGCAATTGCTAGAAAATATKTCAGGCCAATTCCTGCAGTTACAGGAATCACCTACAGTGTCCAACAGATGGAGTAAGTTATCAAGCCAGAGCTCTTGCTCTACTAAACCATTTCCTGTTGTTTAAGATAATCCCATTTGTGAGGGATTTATACAARTGAGTTGGAGAGAATCAATTTGATAGCACAGAAACAAAGAATTTTGAGCCATCCAAGGAGATTTCCAAACATCCCAAAAGATTTGCAGCAGGCACAAACTCCACCAGCACCCTTCCTGTCCCCTTACAAGTCCAGTTTCAGCATGTCTAACTCCAGTCATGCTGAAATGTGATTTGCTGAGGATGTGTACCTGGTTTATTTCCAGTCAGAGATGCATTGCCTCAGCAAGGATTTATTTCAGACAGTGTGGGGCTTGGTTTTTCTCAAGAACTGGTTAATAACTAACCTGAAARCTTCCCCAGTCACCACAGCAAGATCCTAAATCTGCCAGGCCTTGCAGAATAACCATTCCCCATTAAGGAAAAAAACCAAACAACCTTCTCAAATGATAATGCACTTTTGTCTTGGAAGGACAGACAGCAGAATTCCAGCACTGTGGTGACAAAACAGGATTTARGAGAGAGGAAAGGTTTGCCAGGAAGGAGAATTGCAGTAGGCACACTGCAACCACTGATTTATGTGCAAGTTGCACATTTGGTTTTGAAAGTTTTTGGTGCCAATTTCCACTCTGTCCCAGACAAAGGAYTCCCAAACCAAAGGTGACACAAAACTGGACAGGATTTGGTTTGGAACTGAACTGCCACAGCTGCTGCTCTGAAGAAAGAGGAGGGTGAGGAATGCAAACACAACAGGCTCAAGCTCTCCCAGCATTCAGGAACTGCAGCTCAAGCAGAAGCCAAGGGACTCTCAGGGTTCAGGAGGACAAGCTGGAGCCTGCACTGCCACAAAGGCAAAGCCAGCCTGCTCCTTGTGCCAGYGGCAAGAGTTTGGCCAGCTCAGGCTGCTCCTGTCACACTCCCCTGCAAACAGCTCCACACTCCCCTCAGCTGCTCCAAAACTCAGACTGGCTGTCCAGTGGGACAAGAGCAGCATGGACTGCTGATGGAATAAAGCTGGAGAACAATGGCTGCAAAGCTCCCTGCAGCCACAAAGAATGGGAGCCAGGAGCCCACCTCATCAAAACGTGGTGGGCAGCTCCCTGAGCCATCCTGAGCTCTGCAATGCTGCTGACCCACCCAGCTCTGCCCTGGCTGCCCCACAGCCCCTAACAAGGTACACAGAACGTGGCACAGGCTTCCAAGGAGCTGGGAGCAAAGTTAGGAGCTGYTCCTCTTCAAGCATCACCTTCTAGGCAGGAAAAAATGACAATGACAGCTGGTTCTGCTCAGGGAAAAGAAAAGAGGCAAAAAAAGGGCAAGGGAGGGAAGCAAAGCCAGGCTGAAGCAAGGCAGATCTCCTATTCCAGCTGCTTCTGGATCACAGCTCCCAGTGCTCTGCCCTGCACGAGGAGAGCTCCACTCCAAGCTGGCACACACAAAAGCACCTCCCTCACAAGATAAACAATCCTTCCCGGGCTTTTTTTGTTTCTGAGGAATAACAACCCTTTCATGTACAGCACACAAGCAAACAAAGTCTCCAGCAAGCTGGCTGCCTTCCTGAGAGATCCCTGTGGGAGGCTTTGCTGCCAGCCCTGGCACCACGAGCCCGGTGCCAGCACGGCAGCAGAGCCATTGTTGGGAAACCTGAGCTGGTGTTTGGTGTTTATTGATTCCTGTCACACCAGGGCTCCAAAGGGCAATTCTGGCCCTCACTTGGCACACTAGAGGCCAACAAGAGGTCAACTTTCAGCTGCAGGACACAAGCTCTGGATGACATCTCAGCCCATTCTTCCCTACAAAGCCAGGCCCAATTCCATCCCCCTCCCAAAACTCAAACATCACTCACCCTACTGTCCAAATGCACATTTTACAGGGTAAAACATCCCTTCTGTACCTTCTTTGGAATCCCTTGTACCTCCTTTGGAATACCTCCTGTATTCCAAAATCAACCCAAGCCAACACCTAGGACCTCACTCAAGCTGCCTCAAAGTCTCTAAAAGTCACCTGCTGTGCTCATGTAAAGCTAACATGAGTTGTTTGTGGGGTGAAGTTGACAACTCCTAACTCTGCTCACCCCAAATCTCCCAGACATCCTGGAAGGGGGAAAAATATCCCAATATTGGTGCTGGGGGAGAAATYCTCCAAAGGGSAATTCTGGCCCTCACTTGGCACACTAGAGGCCAACAAGAGGTCAACTTTCAGCTGCAGGACACAAGCTCTGGATGACATCTCAGCCCATTCTTCCCTACACTCCTGCACAAAGCCAGGCCCAATTCCATCCCCCTCTCCAAACTCACACATCACTCACCTACTCTCCAAATGCACATTTTACAGGGTAAAACATCCATTCTGTACCTCCTGTATTCCAAAATGAACCCAAGCCAACACCTAGGACCTCACTCAACCTGCCTCAAAGTCTGTTGTGCTCATGTAAACCTGAGTTGTTTGTGGGSTGAAGCTCTGCTCACCCCAAATCTACCAGACATCCTGGAAAGGGTAAAAATATCCCAGTTGGTGGTGAGGGAGAAAGACTTCCAGAGGTCTAGGAATTTCTCCTCAAAACCACAGCCTGACACCTGTTTCACTGGCCTGACCCACCTTGGTTTGTTTATTTAGCAATAAAATGAAATCATGGAATTACTCTGGATGCATACCAAGGCTTCAACAATTAAGTCATGGAAATATGCTGGGTGTACACTGAAATCTCAGGAATTGGATTATGARGGTCTGGAAAGGAAGACAGCTCAGGGGGCTCTGAGGAAAAAAGTGAACAAAGTCAGTTTTGGCCCAATTTTGAAGATTTTATCAAGAGAAATAAAAATAAGGGATGTGTGACTTTGGGATGCTCTGATTTTACATCACCCTCATTAATTTATATTTTTAACAACACAGCCAAAACCCATTTGTAATTATGTATGGGGTGATGTTGTAATAGGTTATGGGTATAGAAGCCTAAAATAGAAAAGCTTGGGGAGATTTAAAAAGCAAGAGGTTAAATTAAGCAGGGAAAAAAAAAAGCCATTAATCCTGAACTCTCACTGCTGCCTCAGGAAGTCTTAAAATCATGAAAGACAAAACAGTGGGGGAAAGTCTCACTGCATGTGTCTTTCACTTTTCCTGGAGGATCCCTGCAAACACAACACTGAGCTGCTACAACCCACTGTGTTTTCCTCCCACTCGAGGATCACATTGCAGTTTGTAGCAGCTCCTTTTAGAGGAAAGGCTGGAAGCTGGCAATCTTCAAACAGAAAAGACAGCAAAATGAGGAAATCCTTGGAACTGGCATTAGACATTTTCTACACAGACAGACTCACTAAGRTGGAAGAGACCTTTAAGATAATTGAGTCCAAACCATGCTCTAATATCACTTCAACTAGATCACAGCACTGAGTGCCACGTYCAATCTTTTTAAACACATCCAGGGATGGTGACTCCATCACCTCCCAGGCAGACAAATCCAATACTTTATCCCTCTTTCTTTTCTTTTTAAAAAACCTTTTCCTAACATCCAACCTRAATTTRAGACCGTGTCCTCTCGTTCTGTCAGGAACAAGAGACCAACCCTGYCCTGGATTGCCAAGCAAATTGTATTYTATTTGCCATCTGGATGGCAGTTGGCTTCTGTTAAGTGGGCAGTTTTCYTTATCTCTTCCACACCCACTCCTCCCTCMKGGGASACATCTGCTGATAACAGCTATTGAATGTCACTGCATGGCTGATAAGAACTACAGCATCCCACTGGGAGATGTGAGCCCRGAGGGAGGAGCCAAGCATTCCTACCWGGATRTAATCTGGAGATTCTGGAACACCAGCACAGCTTTTCTCCTMTGGATTTCCCAGAGGAACAGCAGCTGCCTCTCCCACTGSATCTTCAGAGGAAGATTCCACCCTTTTCTACAGGATCCCTGCTCCAGCAGAACCACACTGACACTCCAWGAGAGTTGCAGTCACAATTCCAATGGGACTGCTACCAASACCCTGACCCACAGGGTGYCAGGTTGTGTTCTGACYYTGTCAGTGTTGTTTTGGTTTACTGCACTGTTTATCYTTTTTTTTCTTCCCTATTAAATAACTGTTATTGCTGCTCCCATATTTTTTGCCTGAGAGCCCCTTAATTTAAAATTTATAGCAATTTGGAGGGAGGAGGTTTACATTTTCCATTTCAGGGGAGGCTCCTGCCTTCCTTAGCAGACACCTGTCTTTCCAAACCAAGACAACCCTCACCTGACTACAACCACCTTTCAGTGGGGTCAGAAATGTACTCTATTTCAAAATAACCCACAGGTGGGYCAGGGGAAGTTCCCAGCAAAGTCTGGTGGCAAAGGGAAGATGCTGGACAGGAGAGCCCCACACTCACAGGAGTTGTGTCTCCTCCTGAAGCCTTTGGACTGGCTCAGCGTTTCCATGTGCCGATCCATGTAGCTCTTGGAGCACTGCTGCTGTGGGGAGATGACAATGTCCTGGCTCTTCATGTCTGTCCTCCTGGGGATGTTCTGTGGGGCACTGCTGGACATGGGCTTCTTCAGCACCTTGCCAGTGCCATTCTGGCTGGGCCCCACCTGGCAGCCCACCCCTGGCATGGCTGTGTCCATGTGCTGGGAGTCCCCRCATTGCCTGCTGTCCCCTGGTCCTGGGATCTCCAGGATCTTCAGCTCAGTGATGTCACCTGCCCTAAAAACAGCACCAGAAAAGCAAAACTTTAGCAGGACCCTGGCAGGAAAAAAGTCTCCTGAGGAAAAACATTGCTGTCCAATGGGATTGTTCTGATGTCATCATCAAYGGAAACAAGGGAATAAAAGGATTTTAATGCTCAAACATACACAGACATMAAAATGTTCAACTGAAATGGCAAATCTTCAAAATAACCACTTCAGTATGCCTGCAYTGCACCTGGATTTTGTTTGAAAGGCTCTGCAGCTGAAACAGGAATCAGTCAAGCAAAAAATGGAAGCAACTGGCCCAGAGCTTTGCARAAATCTGCATTAATTTAACAGTTCCCAGCTAATTAATTGCTCTCAGCCTTGAGGCTACTATTACTTTTAATCCATTTCTGCAGAAAGCTACCCTCAGATCAGAGCAGTTCATGCTCAGACAAGGAGGATACTTCCCATTTCCAAAGAAAAAAAAGCTAAAGAAAACTAATCTAGCACTGGGCAGAAGCCAAAATTAAACAAAGGAGTGATTATAAAGCCCTCCATTTGCACTGACTGCAAGACAGAAGGCAGGAATGAGGCTCTTCCAGCTTTAACTCAGCATTTGTCCAAGTGGGATGTGAAAGCAGAGAGACTTCCACACATCACCTGCTGCCCTCCCCCAGTGCCTCTCTTCAAAATCCAAGGGGAAAAAATAATAAATTCAGAGTATTGACTTTGAGGAGTCAGTGTTATTGAAAAAGGAGTGACTCAGAGCCTTAAGTACAACATTGCAGGAACAGGAAAATGGGCACTGAGCAGTTACTCCAATTTATATTTTTAAGCACAGTGTTAGCAGGAACTGGTGGAAAAACTGCTCAGTGCAAAGCTTTGAAAAAGCACCTCAGCCCCCTCTGCTACAACAGAATAGAATAGAAATAAAAATAATTAAAATATAAACATATAAAAACATATATTAATAAAAATTTTAGATAAAAATTTCATATAGATATTTATATATAATAAAAATATATTATATAAGTATATGTTCTAGATTTAGATATTATATATATTATATCTTGATCATTTTAAATTATATTATATAGAATATAGAAATAAAATTATAAATAAAAATTATACATATTTAATAAAATGTGTATTGTATATTTATACATTGTGCATTCATATATACATATTTATACATTATATGTTAATGATTTAAAAAACATTATATATAATATATAAATAAAATTATAGATTAAAATTATATCTTTTTATATAGCATATTGAATATTTGTATATCTTATACATATTACAGATTGATATATTTATATATTAATTAATTTTAAATTATATAGAATATATAAATAAAGATTATAAACAAAAATAATATTATTTATTAATTTTTATAAATAAAATAATAGAATAATTGAAAATACAATTATTTTAACAAAATATAATAAACATAAATAAATACTATATAAATATATAAATATATATTTATAAAATATTTATTTTAATATATATTATATATATCAACATATATTTTATACATATAAAAATATAAATTTATACTTGTCTACACACACAGTGTGAGCCCCACATAACCTCCTAGCCCAGYCCAAGTGCAGGATGTGAGGAAGGAATGAATTTCACAAACTCACACAAACACCACAGGCACTGAAGGGAAGCAGCAGGGAAATTTAGGGTGAAGAGGTCACTGGAGGAAAAAAACCATCCCACATGGAAGAAAGGGATATGGAGAGAGTTTGTAAGGTTTGATAGGAGGCTCAAATAGTATGGAGTTATATATGAATTTTAGGATAAGAAATGTTGATTTAGAAATACTCTAGAATAGGATAGATATTGTTAAGAGAGGAAGAGAGTGTAAAAATAAGTACTAAAAGATAGTTTTAAGAGAGAAATAGAGTTTAAAAATGTTTTAAAATATAGTTTTGTAAATAAAATGGGCAGTTTTCTTTATCTCTTCCATAACCAATCCTCCCTCCAGGAGATCTCTTCTGTTTATGGGCCATTAATTATTAATTATCTTCTGTTCATGGCTGATAAAATTCCATCATCCCATGGGGAGATGCTCTGCCCAGGGGAGGAGCCAAGCATTCTACTGGATCACATCTGAGGTTTGGGACAGCACAGCAGCTTTGCTGCCCCTGCATTCGCAGAGGAGCAGCTTTCTGCTGCCTGCATTCCAGAGGAGCAGCTTTCTGCTGCCTGCACATTCCAGAGGAGCAGCTTCTGCTGCCCTGCATTCCAGAGGAGCAGCTTTCTGCTGCCCTGCATTCCAGAGGAGCAGCTTTCTGCTGCCCTGCATTCCAGAGGAGCAGCTTTCTGCTGCCCTGCATTCCAGAGGAGCAGCTTTCTGCTGCCTGCATTGCCAGAGGAGCCCAGGCCAATCTCACAGCAGCCCTGGAGCTGCAGAGGAAAACTCCCCCCTTGTGCAGGATCCCTGCTGCAGCAGAAGCACAGCTGGCCACTGCAGGAGGGCTGAGCCCATGGGATGGGGCTGTGCCACCCCTGACACACAGGGGGCAGGGCATGCTCCTCTGGCAGTTTGTGTCGGACCCAGGACATTCCTTGGCTGCCCTGGAGGACTTGAGACCCTGGCAGGGGGCTCAGAGACCTTGGCACGAGTCAAAACCACCTTGCCTTGATTTTAACACCATGGAAACATTACCAATTTGTGTGAAGATTTCAAGCACAAGAGTTTGAGTAGAATGACAGCAAATTTATCACCTGGTGAAAAAGTAGAAATTTGGGGTTTTAGAATGGGGGTTCAAGAGGCAAGATGGAGGAATCTGGGCATGTCCTGTTTCTTCTTCTTGGCCTCCATCTTCTGCTTGTCCATGGTGGCACTTTTGGATTGGTTTAGAGTAGAGACAGACTGTCTAACATAGGTGATAGGTATTGGAAAATTATTGTAAATAAATACATGTAGATCTTGGTATAAAAAGATAACACCACCCTGAGGATGGTCAGTGTGCCACAACCCAACCTGCTGGACAGATCTCAGCAGGTCACACAGMCAATGTATTGGATAARAGAAAATAAACAACTCTGAGAATGAGAGCCAAGGAATCCTGTCTTCTTCTTCGGTCACAGGGCTGGGAAAAAGAGACTTTCTAACACCTCAGGGTCATCTCAAACCAGAGACTTCGTCAGGTTTSTATTACTGCATTTTTTTTTCCTTCCCTAATAAAGAACTGTCATTCCTACCCCCATATCTTTSCCTGAGAGCCCCTTAATTTCAAAATGATAACAACTCAGAGGGAGAGGGTTTACATTTTCCATTCCAGGGGAGGCTCYTGCCTTCCTCAGCAGACTTTTSACACTGGGGACAAGGCAGGCACTCACCTGAAGGTGACCTCTGGCACGAGGCATTTGACGCCGTTGTGGAAGGGCCGYGTGAGGGAGATGGTCTGGCTGACCTGATCCACAGCAGACACCCTGCCCTGGTACACYCCCAGGCTCTCCCCACAGTTAATGGACACGATGCTGCCCAGCCAGTCCGTGGCCATGGCTGTGGCACAGAGCTGCTGCAACGAGATGCACAAAGCCACAACCTGAGTCAGCATCCACAGCCCCGGAGCCCTCCCAGCTCTGCTGGCTCCTCTCTCCTTGGTGGGGAGGAAATGACAGCCCAACCATCCCAGGCAGAGTCTAAATCCCTGGATGATAAAAAAATAATTTACAATAAAATATAAACAGATATTTTTGCCTTCCCCATGGTATGACAGATCTTTGTTTGACCACCTCAATGCAAAATCCAAAAKAAATATTYGGTSTTTTGTCCTGCCTGTGAATATTCTCCTGTTGCCTCTTCCCCARGMTGGAAATGAAACTCCAGATAATTTWAGTAAGGAGGTGATAKAAGAAATATGTTCACAAAAGYCCCTGAAGGCCTYCAAATAAAGATCTGCAGATCTTTGTTTAACCAGCTGAATTCAAGATTCAAAAGCAAGGAATATTTAATGTTTTGTCTGCAGTAGATTATTCTCTCGTTGCCTTTTTCCAAGCTGGAAATGAAACTTCCAGATAATTTTAGTAAAGCAGGTGAGATATAAAAGATGCACCACAAAAGCCCTGAAAGGCCCTGAAGATCTGCTCTATAAGAAAGCTTGTCCACAAAAGCCCCTGAGGCTTCAAATCAAAGATCTTGGCAGATCTTGCTTGACTGGGCTGAATTCAAAAATCCAACAAAGAAATATAGTGTTTCATCTGCTTGTGAATATTCTGCCTGTTGCCTTTTCGCCAAGCTGGAAATTAAACTTGGATAATTTAGTAAAGGAGTGATATAAAAAGATATTCCACAAAAGTCCCTGAATGGCCTCCAAATATAAGGATATGTAGATTCTTTGTTACACCAGCTGAATTCAATGGTTGATGCTTCAAAAGAAATTCAGTGTTTTGCCTGCCTAGTGATTTTCTCCTGTTGTTTTCCAGGCCTGGAATGAAAACTCCAGATAATTTTAAGTAAGGAGGTGGAGATAAAATGTTCACAAAAGTCCCAAAGGCCTCAATAAAGATCTGCAGATCTCTGTTTGACGGGCTGGAGAATTCAGAGAATCGCGGAAGAAATATTCACTGTTTCATCCTGCCTGTGGACATTCTCTTTCACAAGCCTGGAGAAATGAAACTCCAGATAATTTTAGTAAGGGGCAAGGTTGATATAAGATGTTCATGGATGTCTGAAGGCTTCAAAAATAAGGATCTGCAGATCTTTGTTTAACCAGCTGAATTCAAAAATGCGAAAAGCAAATATTCAGAGTTTTCAACCTGCCTGTGGAATTTTCTCCTGTTTCTCTTTCCAAGCTGGAAATGAAACTCCAGATAATTTTAAAGTAAGGAGGTGATATAAAAATACATCCACAAACAAGCCCCTGAAGGCCTTCAATAAAGATCTGCAGATCTTTGTCTGACCAGCTGAACTTTCAAGTTGAGATGCATTCCAAAAGAAATATTCAGTGTTTTGTCCTGCCCTGTGAATATCTCACTGTTGTCCTCTTCCCCAGCCTGGAACTGAAAACTCCAGAATAATTTTACTAAGGAGGTGGAGATAAAATGTCACAAAGTCCCAAAGGCCTTCAAATAAAGATCTGCAGATCTCTGTTTGACTGGCTGAATCTAAAATCAAAAGAAATATTCAGTGTTTCATCCTGCTGTGATATTTCTCTTCAAAAGCTGGAAAATGAACCTCAGCACATAATTTTAGTAAGCAGTGGATCATAACGATGTTTATGAACGTACCTGAAGGCCTTCAAAAAAAGATCTGCCAGATCTTGTTTGAACACAGCTTAGAATTCAAAATCCAAAAAGAATATTCCAGAGTTTCACTGCTGCTGTTGGATTTCTCCTGTTGTCTTTTCCGCAAGCTGAAAATGAAAACTCAGAATACATTTTAAGTAAGGAGGTGGATATAAAAAAAGATATTCACAAAAAGCCCCTGAAGGCCTTCAAATACAAGATCTGCTCTTATATCTCATCACCTCCTCACACTAAAATATCTCAAGTTATCCTCCAGGCTTGGGAAAAAGGCAACACTCACCTCGTGATTACAAACTGGGAATTTTGCTCTTCATTTTCCCTCATTTCATTTCTCAGGCTGGAAACAAGGCAATCCATAAGCCCATGTATTTTCAAACTGGCGAGATTGTCTTTCTTCCTCACTGAATTTTGCAGATGCATTGCCAGAGCACAACTCCTGATACATTATAGTTACAGATTCGACAGATGGCTGGCACATGTCGATGCAAAACTGAAAAACCGTCAAAGATACTTTGCGAGTGAAAGAGCAAATCTCTAGAGAGGGGAAACCCACACCACAGAGAAAACACATAACAAGCGAGGGAAGAATCCCCGAAAAACTGGAATGCATGGAAAAATGCAAGCAAAGGCTATGCCTCACAATCATTGACCAATTTAGAATAAGATGAATTAAAAACTGCTTGTCTCCTTCCCAGCACTTGATTTCTGTAGAAGCTAGGTCCGGAGGAAAAACTCAATTTGGTGTTGAGACACAGATCGGTTTACCAACACTGCTGACAGCAAAGCTAAAGAGCTACCTTTGATCCCAGATTCCCAGGACAGGCTACAAGATCATCGGAGAACAAGAGAGCATGACAAGCTCTCCTGAAAAATAGTATGGATTTTGCCTTTCATGCTGCAATCAAAAGAGGGACGATGTTTCTGATCATTTCGCTGTGAGCTCAGTCACCAAGAAACACGGGAGAGACGCCAGGGAGATCACTTACTAGTCCATGTAAAGATTAAGTCACATTGCGCAACAGAGCAGCTGGATTCTCCTAGGCACAAAAAACAGATGCAAGGAAAAAAAAACCTGGATGAGGGAAAAAGAAAAAATAAAAATCTCACTTCCCCAAGTTTACACAAGGCTTGAAAAACAGGGGATGGAAGACTTAAATTTGGCTCATCAAAGCCATAAATTTTCCTTAGGAGCCAAGGCCTCCTCTCCTTCCTGGTGGTCTAGTGCTGTTGATCGTTATAGACGATGAGAATGTCCTGATATGACCAAGGAGATGGAGATAAAAGCACTTCTAGATAATCACGATAAACACATCCCAGCGCATCCACGGAGGAAAGCTGTATAACTTCATGTCTCATTTTCCTGGTTCTTTTAATCTTCCCTTAGGATATATGGGAAGTTTGATGCATCAACAAATACACATCACACGCTCCTACAGCTGAGGTATTCACTCTTGGAAAACAAAGAGCCTCATTATTTTGAATAGCTTCAAGGAGAAAGATATCTCACCAATAATAAGTATCTATATGTTACGTGAAATGTAAATTAATACTGAGTGGGGTTGGGAGTCTGAGGGGGTCAGAGGCTGTGGTCATAGTAAGGAAGGATAAGAGGGGACTCCATTGTGCAAACAAGCACAGGATGCCGCCAAATACTTGAAAAAGTAATTGTAACTATTTGAAGAATATTGTAAAATTATTGTTATTTTAGCTTCAAGTGTGGATTGTGACAACTGGGACTTATGGTACACTATCGCCATGAACCAGTCACGGATACAATAATAAGAGGTCCCCTCAAGGTACAAAAAGGGGAATCCTAAGTGTGAAATAGGTGTGGTTCGCTCAATGGACTCAAACGAGAGGGAACACCTGCATCTAGGAGTAGATACTTTCAAGGGACTGCACACACAAGTCATTTATAATACAGGTATACTTCCCATGGATGAACTTCAACAGGGAATCAACACAAAATTAATACACATGGGGATGAGCACCAGTGACAAATCCAGGAAGTAGCCTCCATCAGATCAACTCAGCCTTGGAGAAATAGACCGAGGGATAAATATATCACCACGGAACTCAGCCGGAATGAAGATAAACCACACGACTTCTCCCATGGATAAACACGGGGAACTCTCCCATGGATAAATACATGGGAACCCCCAAAAAATAAAGACACAAGGGATAATGCTCATGGATAAAATCAGACCTCATCCTAATGATGAACTGACAGGGAACCGACTACGGATTAAACTCACAGGGAGAAACTTCTCACATGAACAACAGTACAGGAACACATGAGAGAAATACAGGAAGTCTGCCCCCCAAAGAAGAAACAGATAACTCTTACCCTCTCATGTGATAAGCACAGCAGGACGCCCTTCCTCCCGACAAGGGCTGGAATTAAACATCGGGGAGCCTTCTGCGAGTGATATAACAAACATGTGAACCTTCACGGAAAACAACAGGGAACTTCACCAAAAAATAATACAGAGAATTCCCACCTCATGGGTCAATTAAACACGATAACCACCATCCCCTGGATACTGGATTTCATAAATCATCCAGCTGGGGAAAGCGGACAAACACGAGAATACTTCGAGAGGCAGGCACCAAAACAACTTAGAATACTGAGTGACTCCCCCCTTCCCATGGTATAAACACAAGGGAATCCTGCGACCAGCTAAAAGTTCAAACAACACAGAGCCCCCCTATAACACAAGACGCCCATAAGCAAACAACAAGCCCTCTCCCACAGGATAAGAATCGAGGTGCCACGCATCAAGTAAAACAACAGATGGAGCCTCATATATTATAACAGGGGCCACCTCCATAATCTTATGCAAATATACACAGCAACCCGGCCAAGCACGGCACTCAAATAACACCAAGATTAATAGATCCGCTTGTTACACTGCACAGCCCGCCCCGCGCTCCCCGGCCCCACCTCTCCCACATCCGAAGGGCCGCGTGCTCTGGCCGCGCAGGGCCTGGCCAACCACCTGTGACGAAAACATCGGGCAAGTATGTCCCTTGAGCCCGCCTCCCGGGAAGGGCACCACGCAGGATTTGCAGCCCTGACTCCTCCATCCGAAACGGCCGTGCCATGCCAGCCTCCTTACGTCGCCACACCGTGTGCACCCTCATACCGCCGCGCGATCCTGGGTCCTGCTCCCACGCCTTTCCAAGCTTCACGCGTGGGGCCTACGCTAACAGACAAGATAACAGAGAACAATCCACCTACGGGGCAGGTGTGGACGCACACAGCCTCTCTCGCAAGCTCTATTCTCCCCGATGTGGGCGCACTCTCCGGTTGTCGCGGCGAGGAGTCCATAGAGACGGTCCGCTCGGGAGCGACGGGCTGTGTCGCAATCATAAGCGCAGTGCTCGTGTCAGGAGCCACGGCGGCAATGCAGAACTTCTGTGTCACACAGTGTGTCATCTACCCTATCTAGTGTCACACTACCTGTGTCTACTACCCGTGTGGACACCCTAGTGTCAGCACGTGTGCTCAATCTGTGTTCACAACCCTGTGGTCACACAGTACATCCATGAACATCTTATATCATCCTGCTTATAAACCATGTGGTCACATTACTCCCGTGGTCACACACCCTGTGTCACACCTGTGTCACATCCTGGTGTCACACACTGTCTGTCAACACCTGTCTGTTCACTCCTGTCCTTACATCCTTGCTAACATCACTCATTCCCTCATAGGTCATTTCTCCATGGATCTCATAAGACAGAATTCCAATTATCTCCATCATCTCCATCCATATAGGAGAGTCAAGGTATGAACCCCCTCAATCTATGCATCACATCCTTGCATCATCTCTATCCCTTCCATCTCTCTCATCTCACCATCTTCTCCTTTCTAGCCCAGACATCATTCTAGCTACCTCTCTCAGTCCTCCCATAGCTCCATCCTCTATCTCCATCCTACCCTCCCTGCATCAACACACCTGTCTGTCTCAGCTTCTCTAGTCCACCGAGATCAATCCTTTGCATATCTAATTCCGCACATCCTCACAGCATGTCCTCTTTCCTATTCTCTAGCGACGTCTCTACTTATCCTTTTCATCCCTTCCATTCCTTCGATTAACCCATCTCAACCATGGTTGCATCTCTTTCTCCACAACCCTCCACATTTATCACAGCAACTACACCGTATAGTGCTCTGGTGGGGCTGGGAGCTGGAGGGCTATCCTGCAGGGACCTCTGGAGTTTGCTCATTTCCAGGTGCCGCCCGGATGAGAAAAAGCACAGACCCCAAACTATTCCATAGAAGTGCGCCTTCGTATATGAATCCAATTGGAAATTCCACGTATATGATTGCCTATGTGTATAGCAATTATGTACTTTTGTAAGGGAAATAACCTTTGCAAAGCTTTCGGTATTTAGAGTGTGCATATCTGTATAGGGATCGATAAATTGTGCTAAAATTACAGACAGTCTCTTGCGTTTGACACACGGACTGGGTTTGACTCACTATTGGATCTCTCATGACTTTTTTCACGGGATAGGGCCATTCTACTAGCGTATTGGTTAGTAAAGCCCTGAACTGGATGCAGATGCTTGCCATCACCTCTTCTGTGTTCAACAGGAGAAAGTACCCAGAATCTAGCCTTTCCCTTTGGGGGTTAAAATACTCTCCCAGTGGTCACTGTGGCAGTAATAGACCTCTCATATAACCCTCACAGGAGAACTCACATACCAAGCACATCTATATCACATTTTATGGGATGATCAGAGGGTATATGGTGAGGGTGCTTGAAGGGCATACACTCGGCACCCACATAAAAAATTAAATTCCCAACGATGGGAAATAAGTATAGAAGGCACGAGCTAAAGAATGCTCATTGTAAGAGATATTTAATTGGGTTAGACAATATGGTTGTGGTGTGTACAATCACCATGTCACACTGCTGCCATCCTCTTAAAATGCGGAGGACTTAGACAGTTCAGGAATTGTCTCGACGCACTCATATGGCTTCCACATATAGCCACCTGGCTAAAAGATGAATGCAGTAAGAGAGCGCGACACTCCTTCTGCTTAATTTTACGTGCCAATATAAAGGCGCTTCATATCTGGATTCTAGAGAATCTATTGGACATTAATTCAAAGTATGAAAAAACTCCACTGAGTCATGTAAAAAATGCTAGCATACATGCAGGAGTTATCGAGCTGAGAGCTTGTTAGTGCCTGGAGTTCCACCTGCTCTCCTTTTCTCCTCTACTCAGTCACCTTTGAGGATCTCTTTCCTAGTTAGAGGCTCCAATGGTAGAGTTGAATCGTGATTTTTAATCTTCTATATTTGCTGGAAGTGGCTTGGAATACTGACGCGCTGGTCAGGGAGAATTTATATTCGTTATCAATCGAGTCAGAACACTCAGAGAATCATCACTCCATGAACATTTTACAATTCAATTGAATTTTGGGTGTAGATGAGGTGTGCTATGCCAGGATAGTGTCACGCATCGACGGTGGGTTAGGGCTTAACAAAGATCTGCAGATCTTTGTGCTAGACGGCTTCCTAAGAGAGACAACTTTTCTGAAGCAGCAGAATGGTTGCATTGCCCAGTCGTGCAACTGAAGTCTGGAATTTAAGAGGATTTCACCTCTCATTGGGATATTCACTTACGCGCTTCGTTTTGCAGGATCTCCTGTAGAGAAACCTTTTATTTCTGTTTTCATGGATTGGAAGGAGGCTAGCCCGATGGTGAGGTGGAGCATCACATTCTCCAGATTCTTCAGGAGTGCGCCACGTCACGCCAAGCCACACAGGAAGGAGCATAAGAACCTTCTCTCACTAACACCTACTCGGAGGGACTATCGCAACAAGAAGGGAAGAGAGCCCTTGCATAGAGAGTGCTGGGGAGAGCCCACTAATGCATGTGATCATCTGATGGATTGCTGACAGCAGTTTAGGTGGCTCAGAGCACATACCGACGAGAACGCTGCAGCAGTAACAGCTTGAGCAGAGAGCCTACAACAACTTCGGCCAACTATAAAGCTCCCCTGCCCCTTTTGGTAATCTGTGTATAGGCTTCTGCACGTTGTATCTATGATACTCTTCTCATGTGTTTCAGTTTCCAATCACTGGCTGCGCGGATGCATGCGACCTCTGCTCCGGGACGCACAGCTGCAAGTGCCATGGGATGGGTTGGCCTGTTCATTTCCTCGCTGCTGCACAGCAGCGTTGATACAGGGAGACAGCGAACAGCTGGGGGAAGATCTCTCCGCCGAGCTGCGGGGGCAGCTGGTCTCCGCACGAGGGCTGAATGCGGCTTGCTGGCACTCATGCGCCCGTAAGTGGCACAGATCTTCCTACGCCCTCGGGCGGTTTACGCAGCTTCGCTCGCGCGAGCGCATCTAGGGCCAACGTGGCTAACAGCTGCTGAGAGCGTCGTGAGGGACTCCTCTCACACTACGTCGCCTGTCACCACCATTAACTGTGGGGAGAGGCCTGGATGTTACAGGGCAGGCGCGTGGACACCTCTCCGCCTCTGCACTGGGGTCATAGGTGGAACAGTCGTCAGACTAATACCTTACCACTCATTAACACGCGAGAGTCCCTATTAATATCACACTACATACGAATAGTGCATAAATGTCAAATAGCTCATCGTAGCTTAATAGTATGAGATATATCACTATTGTCTAGGATTGATGAATTGTATTGAAATAAATGATAAACTCAAATACAAATGAAATTCTAAATTCAGATACTGACTGAAATAGAATTAAAGAATAATAAATAAAATAAGAGAAAATTTCTAAGCATGCCTAAACTCTAACAAAAGGAATAAGTTAATAATAATATAAAATACCTCTACACACGAATAGATCACAGAGTTAGGAATAAGAATAGAAAAAAGCAAAATAAAAGCATAATTGAGAGAAAAAGTCAATATAAAATGTGAAAGAGAATATAAGACATACTAGAGAAAAGAGATATAGGGTGATAAAAGAAGCAATGAACAAGAATATATCTTATTAGGATAGGAAAAAAAAATGCAGTAATACAAACGCTGAACGAAGTCTACTGAGAAGTTGAGAATGACCCTAAGATGTATGAGTGTATGAAAGTCTCTTTTTCCCAGCCCTAGACCTAATGACCGAAAAGATAAGAAAGACAGGAATATAAAAGACACAGCAAAAATAAAAAACCATCAAAAATAAAATAATAAAAATACACCGCCTTATAAATGGGACTTCTCTTCTTCTCTCTCATTCTCAGATGTTTATTTTCTCTTTATCCAATACATTGTCTGTGTGACCTGCTGAGATCTGTCCAGCAGGTTGGGTTTGTGGCACACTGACCATCCTCAGGGTGGTGTTATCTTTTTATACCAAGATCTACATGATTTATTTACAATAATTTTCCAATACCTATCACCTATGTTAGACAGTCTGTCTCTACTCTAAACCAATCCAAAACGTCCACCATCACAGCAGAAGATGGAGGCAAGAAGAAGAAGACAGGACATGCCCAGATTCCTCCATCTTGCCTCTTGAACCCCCATTCTAAACCAAATTTCTACTTTTTCACCCGTGATAAATTTGCTGTCATTCTACTCAAACTCTTGTGCTTGTAATCTTCACACAAATTGGTAATGTTTCCATGGTGTTAAAATCCAAGGCATAGGTGGTTTTGACTCTGTGCCAAGGTCTCTGAGCCCCCTGCCAGGGTCTCAAGTCCTCCAGGGCAGCCCAGAGGAATGTCCTGGGTCCTGACACAAACTGCCAGAGTAGACCATGCCCTGCCCCCTGTGTGTCAGCGGGTGGCACAGCATCCCATGGGCCAGCCTCCTGCAGTGCCAGCTGTGCTTCTGCTGCAGCAGGGATCTGCACAAGGGGGGAGTTTCCTCTGCAGCTCCAGGGCTGCTGGGATGGGCTGGGCTCCCTGGCATGGCAATGCTAGTGCATGCAGCCAAAGTCTGCACATCTCTCTGGAATCAGGCAGCAGAAAGCTGCTCCTCTGGAATGCAGGGCAGCAGAAAGCTGTCCTCTGATGCAGGGCAGAGAAAGCTGCTCTCTGGATGCAGGGCAGCGAAAAGCTCTCCTGGCAATGCAGGGCAGCAGAAGCTGCTCCTCTGGAATGCAGGCAGCAGAAAGCTGCTCCTCTGGAATGCATGGCCGCAGAAAGCTGCTCCTCTGGAATGCAGGGGGCAAAGGCTTGTGCTGTCCCAAACTCAGACTTGATCGAGTAGGATGCTTGGCTCCTCCCCTGGGCAGAGCATCTCCCCATGGGATGATGGAATTTTATCAGCCATGAACAGAAGATAATTAATAATTAATGGCCCATTAGAAAGAGATCTCCTTGGAGGAGGATTGGTTATGGAAGAGATAAGAAAACTGCCCATTTTATTTACAAACTATATTTTAAAACATTTTTTAACTCTATTTCTCTCTACTAACATTAACAATATCCTATCATTCTATAGTATTTCTAAATCAACATTTCTTATCCTAAAAATTCATATATAACTCCATACTATTTACCTCCTATCAAACCTTACAAAACTCTCTCCATATCCCTTTCTTCCATGTGGGATGGTTTTTTTTCCTCCAGTTGACCTCTTCACCTAAATTTCCCTGCTGCTTCCCTTCAGTGCCTGTGGTGTTTGTGTGTGAAATTCATTCCTTCCTCACATCCTGCACTTGCGGCTGGCTAGGAGGTTATGTGGGGCTCACACTGTGTGTGTAGACAAGTATAATTTATATTTTTATATGTATAAAATATATGTTGTATATATATTAATATATATAAAATAAATATTTTATAAATATAATATTATATATTTATATGTATTTATTTATGTTTTATTATATTTTTGTTAAAATAATTTTATTTTCAATTATTCTATTTTTTTAATAAAAATTAATAAATAATATTATTTTTGTTTATAATCTTTATTTATATATTCTATATAATTTAAAAATTAATTAAATATATAAATATATCCAATCTTAATATGTAATAAGATATACAAATATTCAATATGCTAATATAAAAAGATATAATTTTAATCTATAATTTTATTATATATTATATATAATGTTTTTTAAATCATTAACATATAATGTATAAATATGTATATATGAGATGCAAATGTATAATATACAATACACTTTTATTATATGTATAATTTTATTTATAATTTTATTTCTATATTTTATATTATATAATTTAAAATGATCAATATATAATATATTAATATTAAATCTAGAATATATACTTATATATATTTTTATTTATATATAAATATTATATGAAATTTTATCTAAAATTTTTATTAATATATGTTTTATATGTTTATATTTTAATTATTTTTATTTCTATTCTATTCTGTTGTAGCAGAGGGGCTGAGGTGTTTTTCAAAGCTTTTGCCCTCAGCAGTTTTTTCCACAGCTCCTGCTAACCACTGTGCTTAAAAATTAAATTGGAGTCACTGCTCATGCCATTTTCCTGTTCCTGCAATGTTGTACTTAAGGCTCTGAGTCACTCCTTTTTAATAACACTGACTCCTCAAGTCAATACTCTGAATTTATTATTTTTCCCTTGGATTTTGAAGAGAGGCACTGGGGGAAGCAGCAGCGGATGTGTGGAAGTCTCTCTGCTTTCACATCCCACTTGGACAAAATGCTGAGTTAAAGCTGGAAGAGCCTCATTCCTGCCTTCTGTCTTGCAGTCAGTGCAATATGGAGGCTTTATAATCACTCCTTTGTTTAATTTTGGTTCTGCCCAGTGCTAGATTAGTTTTCTTTAGCTTTTTTTTTCTTTTGGAAATGGGAAGTATCCCTCTTGTCTGAGCATGAACTGCTCTGATCTGAGGGTAGCTTTTCTGCAGAAATGGATTAAAAGTATAGTAGCCTCAAGGCTAGAGCAATTAATTAGCTGGAACTGTTAAATTAATGCAGATTTTTGCAAAGCTCTGGGCCAGTTGCTTCCATTTTGCTTGACTGATTCCTGTTTCAGCTGCAGAGCCTTTCAAAACAAACTCCAGCGTTGCACTGCAGGCATACTGAAGTGTATTTGAAGGATAAAAAGAAATAAACAAGAAATAAAAAAAGAATAAAGAAACGAAATAAAGAACGCAATAAGGTAAAAGATAATAAGCAGAGAAAT
>NDFG01000168.1:234200-260214 GCA_002167245.1 Sporophila hypoxantha
GGCACGATGAGAATGTCTGCATTCCAAGGAGATGGCTGATAAAAAGCACTCTGAAAACACAGATAACACATCCCAGGGCATCCACAGGAAAGCTRAAACTTCATTCCATTTCCTGGTTCCTTTTTAATCTCCCTTAGGAAATATGGGAAGGAGCTCAGCACACATCAWCACCTTACAGGGATCCTTTGGAAAAACAAGAGCCTCTTTTGAGCAAAAAAACACCCAATAATAAAGCTATGTTTGAGTGCAAATCTAAATTAAACTATTCTGGGGTTGGATCTGGGGGGTGGCTGTGTCCCTGTAGGAAAATAGAGGGGACTCCATTGGAAAACACAGGGATCCCAAATATTGAAAATATTGAAAATATTGAAAATATTGAAAATATTGAAAATATTGTAAGCAAGTGGACCAACCACAGGTAAATTCAACCAGACCCACAGGTAAATATAGGGGGCCCCCCCAAGGTAAAAAGGGGAACCCCCAAGGTGAAAAGGGGGATCCTCCATGGATAAACACAGGGAACACCTCATGGATAAATACAGGGAACCTCCAAAGATAAACACAGGGAACTCCCCAAAATTAACACAGGGATACCCCAGGGATAAACACAGGGAACTCCCCAAAATTAACACAGGGATACCCCAGGGACAAACACAGGGAACCCCCAAAAATAAATACAGAGATACCCCAGGGATAAACACAAGGAATCCCCAAAARTAAACACAGACTTCTCCCATGGATAAACACGGGGAACTCCCCCATGGATAAATACAGGGAACCCCCAAAAAATAAACACAGGGATAGCTCATGGATAAACACAGACCCATCCCATGGATGAACACAGGGAACCCCACGGATAAACACAGGGAACCCTCCCATGCAAAAACAAAGGGAACCACATGGAGAAATACAGGAAAGCCCCCCAAAAATGAACACAGAAATCTCCCATGGATAAACACAGGGACCCCCCCACAAATGGATAAACACGGGGGAGCCTCTCATGGATAAACATGGAACCCCTCACGGATAAACACAGGGAACCCACCAAAAATAAATACAGGGAATCCCTCATGGGTAAACACAGATCCCTCCCATGGATAAACACGAGGATACGAGGAACCCCCCCTCCCATGGATAAACACAGGGAACCCCACCAAAAAGTAAACACAGAGCCCCCCCAAACACAAGACGCCCCCCATAAGCAAACACAGCCCCCCCCACAGATAAACACAGGGCCCCCCAGAGGTAAACACAGGGAGCCTCATATATAAACAGGGCCCCCCCATAAGCAAACACAGCAACCCCCAGGCAAGCACGGCACTCAAACACAGTTTAACCCCTTGTTAACCACAGCCGCCCCGCGCCTCCCCCGGCCCCACCTCCCCACCAMGGCCCGCTCAGGCCGGGCAGGGCCTGGCGCCACCACCACGGCTCCGGGCAGTCCCGCAGAGCCCCAGCCCCCCGGGAAGGCACCACGGCAGGGCAGCCCGCTCCCTCCGAACGGCCGGGCCGTGCCCGCCGCGCCCCCGCTGCCCCTCACCCGCCGCCGCCGCCGCTCCCGCCGCACCGCGGCCCCTCCGCCTCACAGACCCTCGGCGTGACGCCGCTTCCGGCCACGCCCCCCCGAGCGGCGCTCCGGCCGCCGGCGGGGCCATAGAGACGGCGTGGGAGCGACGCTGTGCGCATGCGCAGTGCTCGTGTCAGGAGCCCGGCGGCTGTCACACCTGTGTCACACCTGTGTCACACCCCTGTGTCACACACCTGTGTCACACCCGTGTCACACCCCTGTGTCACACACCTGTGTCACACCTGTGTCACACCCCTGTGTCACACACCTGTGTCACACCCGTGTCACACACCTGTGTCACACCCCTGTGTCACACCTGTGTCACACCTGTCTGTCACACACCTGTCTGTCACATCTGTCCCTCCATCCTTGCATCCCCTCTGTCATCTCCATCATCTCCATGACACCATTATCTCCATCATCTCCATCCCTTCAGGAGATCATCCCCTCCATCATCTCCATCCCTTCCATCATCTCTATCCCTCCATCCCCTCCATCTCACCATCCCTTCCACCTCCCCATCACATCATCCCTCTCCATCATCTCCATCCTCTCCATCCTACCCTCCCTGCATCACACCTTCCCTTCCACTTCTCCATCCCATCATCTCTCTGCATCATCTCCATCTCACCATCCTCTCCATCTCCATCACACTTCTATTACCTTTTCATCCCTTCCATTCCCTTCATCCCCCCCCAAGACTGCTCTCCTTTCCACACCCCCACACCCCAATTACCCACAGCTCCATGCTCTGGTGGGGCTGGGAGCCCTRGAGGGCTGATCCCTGCAGGGACCCCCCCCTTGGGGATGAACAGACCCCAACTTTCCATAGAGTCCCTTCATATTTCCATTGCAAATTCACCTTTATTGCCTTTCTTTGTTTGTTTTTTAAGGGAAACTCTGCAAAGCTTTGGATTTAATGGTGCTCTGAGATGGGGATGAAACATTTCCYCACAGATGCTTCCCTGAAAGGCTGGGTTTGACCTATTGATTCCAGCTTTTCAGGGATAGGAAGCTACTCCCTATTTTTAGTAAAGCCATGAACTGATGCAGAGCTTGACATCACCTTTCTGCCTTTACCCAGGAGAAAGACCAGAATCAGCTCCCTTTGGGGTTAAAAACTTCCCCCAATGTCACTGGAGTCACAGCCCTCTCATTTCCCACAGGAGAAACACCAACCCAACACACCAACTCACATTTTTAGGGATGATAGAGGGACATAGGGTGCTTTCCTCCCCCAAAATAAATTCCCAGTGGAATAAGATCAGAAGGAGACTTAAAGATGCTCATGTAAGTATTTATTGGGTTAGAAATATGGTGTGGTTTCCATCCCAGCACACAGCTGCATCCCAAAAAGGCACAGACAGGCAGGAATTGCTGCCCCATTTGCTTCACCTTCCCACTGGCTAAAGCTGAATGCAGCAAAAGGCACCTCCTGCAATMCTGAAAACTCCTTAACCTGGATATAGAAATCTATTGCTTAATAAAGAGAAAAAACCCTGATATTAAAAAAAGGCAGCAAATGCAGAGTTAGTCTGAAAGCTGGAGTGTCCTGCAGTTCCCTGTCCCTTTTCCCCAGTCCTTTGAGATTTTCCTGGAGGCTCCATGGTAGGGATTGATTTAAAATCTCAATTTGTGAGTGGCTCTGCTGGTGGATTTTTGTTTAATCAGTAGGAACACTCAGGAATTCACTCCACGAGTTTACATTCAAGGAATTTGGGTGTGTGGGTGCACCCAGGATAGGTCCCATCGAGGTGGGTGCTGCTGAAGGCTMCAGAACCTTTCTGAAGCAGCAGGAAGGGTGCATTCCCAGTGGGGCAATGAGCTGGAAAAGAGGATTTCACCCCATGGGATAAGGCTGGGCAGGATCCCCTGWGAGGAACCTTTATTTCTGTTTGGATGGAAGGAGCTGCCCATGGCAGGTGGAGCACATCCCAGGCTCCAGCATCCCCTCCCCACCACAGGCTGGACCTCTCCACAACACCTCTGGGGATCATCCRTGAGGGAAGGCCTGATGGGGCTGGGGAGAGCCCCACAAAGCCCATCTGCCATCCTCCAGAGGATGCACAGCGAGGGGCTGAGCCTCCAAACACSCGCAGCAGCTCACAGAGAGCTCCCCTCGGCCACTCGCTGCCGGATCTGGAAGGCCTCGCACTTCTTGTACTTCATGGTCAGTCCGTACTGCGGCGTGATGTCCACCTGCTCCCCGGGCCGCAGGCTGAAGTGCAGCTGCTGCAGCAGCGTGCTGAGGAACAGGAAGATCTCCCAGCGGCCGATGGTCTCGCCGAGGCAGCGGCGCCGGCCCAGCCCGAAGGACAGAACCTTCTCGCYCTCGGCGCGGTTCAGCTCCGTYCCCGCCGCGCTCAGGAAYCGCTCGGGCCTGAAGGCTGAGGGCTCCTTCCACAGCGCCCTGCCACACACCGGGGACACCCCGTCACGGGGTTGGAATGTATGTAATATAATATAAGATACATAAATACATACATATATAAACAAGACACATAATATATAACATAATACATAATATATACATAATACATTATAATAATATAATAATCAGTATTATATTATATATAAAATGTATAAAAATAATTTATATAAAATAATAAATAAAATAAAAAATTTTAAAATTCAAAAATAGAATTAAAAAATAATAAAATAAAATAATAAAATTTAAAATTTAAAAAATAAAATTAGTAAATAAAATAAATAGAAAAAAGGAAAAGAATAGAAAAAAGAATAAGTAAGAAATAAAAGACAAAATAAAGTAGAATAAAGTAAAGAATAAAGTAACGAATAAAGTAAAGAATAAAGTAAAGATAAAGTAAAGAATAGAAGTAAGAAAAGTAAGAATAAGTAAAGACATAAAGTAAAGAATAAAGTAAAGAATATAAGTAAAGAATAAGAAGTAAAGAATAAAGTAAAGAATAAAGTAAAGAATAAAGTAAAGAATAAAGTAAAGAATAAAGTCAAATAAGTAAGAATAAAGTAAAGAATAAAGTAAAGAAAATAAGTAAAGAATAAAGTAAAGAATAAAGTAAACGAATAAGTAAAGAATAAAGTAAAGAATAAAGTAAGAGAATAAGTAAAGATAAAGGTAAGAATAAAGTAAAAGATGAGAAGTAAGAATATAAAGTAAAGAATAAAAGTAAAGAATAAAAGTAAAGAATAAATAAAGAATAAAGTAAAGATAAAGTAAGATAAAGTAAAGAATAAAAGTAAAGAATAAAGTAAAGAATAAAGTAAAGAATAAAGTAAAGAATAAAGTAAAGAATAGTAAAGAATAAAGAATAAAGTAAAGAATAAAGAATAAAGTAAAGAATAAAGAATAAAGTAAAGAATAAAATAGAAAAGAAATAGAAAAGAAATAGAAAAGAAATAGAAAAGAAATAGAAAAGAAATAGAAAAGAAATAGAAAAGAAATAGAAAAGAAATAGAAAAGAAAATAAGAAAATAAAAAAGAAAGTAAAAAAAAAATTTAAAATTTAAAAAATAATTAAATAATTCAAAAAGAAAAAATAATTTTAAAATTTAAAAAATAAAATAAAATGTAATATATTATATTATAATAAAATGTAACATAACATAACACAATATTATATATATTATATAATAAATATATTTTTCCAGATTGCAAAGCAAATTGTATTCTATTTGCCATCTGGATGGCAGTTCTCTTCTGTTAGGTGGGCAGTTTTCTTTATCTCTTCCACACCCACTCCTCCCTCAGGGGACACATCTGCTGATAACAGCTATTGAATGTCCCTGCATGGCTGATAAGAGCTACAGCATCCCACTGGGAGATGTGAGCCCAGAGGGAGGAGCCAAGCATTCCTACCCAGATATAGTCTGAAATTCTGGAGCACCAGCACAGCTTCTCCACTGGATTCCCCAGAGGAACAGCAGCTGCCTCTTCCACTGCATCTTCAGAGGAAGAATACACCCTTTTCTACAGGATCCCTGCTCCAGCAGAACCACACTGACACTCCAGGAAAGTTGCAGTTCCAATGGGACTGCTGCCAGCACCCTGACCCACAGGGTGTCAGGTTGGGTTCTGACTCTGTCAGTGTTGTTCTAGTGGACTGCATTGTTCACTTTATCCTTTTATTTTCTTCCCTATTAAATAACTGTTATTTCCTGCTCCCATATTTTTTGCCTGAGAGCTCCTTAATTTAAAATTTATGACAATATGGAGGGGTGGGGAGGGTTTACATTCTCCATTTCAGGGGAGGCTCCTGCCTTCCTTAGCAGACTCCTGTCTTTCCAAACCAAGACAAATATATGTATAATA
This sequence comes from Sporophila hypoxantha, assembly GCA_002167245.1. Classification (NCBI taxonomy): domain Eukaryota; kingdom Metazoa; phylum Chordata; class Aves; order Passeriformes; family Thraupidae; genus Sporophila; species Sporophila hypoxantha. The sequence continues at coordinate 240,059 of NDFG01000168.1, forward strand.
TGTATAATACAATTCATGCTAACAGAAATTAAAACCACAGCATTTTGTGTACTAAAGCCAGTGTTGRGCAACAAGCAGTAATAGGCTAATTGATAAGAATGGAGATTCCAACACCAGGAGGACACTGCCTCCAGAGATGTATATTTCAAGGGATTTTTTCATCTGACAAGATCCCCGCAGGAGGCATTTGATAGGCATCATCAATAAGACAATATTCGATGCCAGAAGTTTATCCCAGAAGATTTCCACCTGACAAGATTTCAGCAATTATCTGCCAGTTCTGGTTAACATGGCAGCAATAAAGAAAAAAACTACAATAGTATGCTAAAATATGCTAAAGAATGGCCCCTTCCAGAGCCCAAAAGACTGTATAAAACAAACCCCTTAGAAAAGACATTTGGAGACCCACAGGGACTTTGGTRCAATAGAAGCCAAATCCTGGGTTCCCCAACTCTGATTGCCTGGCTCAGAGTCAAATTGCTTGTAGCTTTTTCCAAATTTATACTTTGATTATTTAATAAATTTCCTTAATTATTAAAGTGAAACATTCATTTATAACAGGGTCACATAACAGCTTGTCCAATGCCACCCCCTGCCATGGCAGGGACAACTTCCACCAGCCCAGGGTGCTCCAAGCCCTGTCCAGCTAYAGGAATGTGCCCTCTGTTGACAGAGTGACCAAACTATCCTTGGTCTCCTTAAAAAGGAAAAAAAAACCCAGAAGTTTCTTTCCTCAATTAGCAAAGAAGACACCTCATAGGACCTGGGGACTTCACCTCAAACTTAAGGGTAGCCAATCAGCCAGGAGCCAAAAAGTCCCACCTAAGCAACTTACTAGAAAAAGAAGAGAACAAAGAAACTAATTGTTTTTGTGGGGTGTTTTACCAGGGGGAAGAACATCTTGCACCTGACTTGGTTTTTCTCTGTAAAGAGTTTTGTTATTTTTGCCTTTTAATAAAACTTTTCTGTTTCCAACACTACCACAGAAGCCATCCTGCTCATTTTATGCCTTCTAAGGTAGCTGAGCTATCTCGGGTGTGATAGGGATCTGCAAGAGTTTATCAGACCTGGCTTGTAGAGTCCATACATCATGCAGCCTGGCCTTGGACACTGCCAGGGATCCAGGGGCAGACAGAGCTTCTCCTGTGCCAGGGCCTGCCCACCCTGCCAGGGAACAATTCCTAATTCCCAGTATCCCATCCATCCCTGCCCTCTGGCAGTGGGAGCCATTCCCTGTGTCCTGTCCCTCCATCCTTTATCCCCAGTCCCTCTCCAGCTCTCCTGGAGCCCCTTCAGGCCCTGCCAGGGGCTCTGAGGTGTCCCAGATCCCAGCTCCAGAGCAGAGGGTTCCAGCCCTTGGGCACTGTGACAGTTCTGACCCCTGCAATGGGGTCAGTGACCAGAACCCCTCCTGGCAGAGAGGAGCTTTGCAGCACTGCCTCGCTCCACCACCCAAAAGCACCTTTGGCAAGCTCTGGCCCTGATCTACAGCACCAACTCGTGTCAGACTCCATCAGCTCAGCCTGTTGAAACCTCTGTTCCAGGCTCAGGCTGTGTTTGCCCAGGCAGACACCAGAGATGGATTTAATTCCATCCATTTAATCCCAGCAGCCAGAGAACCTGCAGCTTCAGCACTGGGATGAGCCAGCAGCCCTTCAAACAGGGAAAATGGGGACCAGGAGGGCTTCCTGTGTTGAATACTCTCAGCAGAACTTCCCAGTCTGTCCCAGTGCAGCTGCTGGGAGGTGCCAGGTGGGATTTAACAGTGTCTCAGCTGGGAATTTCTGCTGGGATACGTGGAATCCTCTCTGCCCTAAGCACAGCACTCCCATCCCATGCTCATGCAGGAGCAGGAGGGATATCAGAAAGYTTCTGGCCTCTTGGGTGGGGTGTTTGGATACAAACATCTTGAGCTTTGATCCAAAACACCCCATCTGGGAACCCCCTCCTGTATCAAGCCTCAGCTGACTCCCTGCTGGAATGTCTCTGCTGGGAAGCAGTGGAGGGGCAGGATGGAGCTCTGCTTCCCAGTCCCCCCATCATTCCTAAAGCTGATTATCAGCAACCACAACACGAGCCCATTGAGTTTAACAGGGTCACATCACCACGTTTTTCTCCCTTAAAAAGAGGAGTGAGCAATTCCCATTGAGCACATCCAGAGCTCGGATCACAGGATCTGCTTGGCAGCAGGATTTTCTGATTCCTGACTACCCAGCWGCCTGAGCAGCACATCAATTAGGTAATCCCTGGTGCTGGGGAGCTGCTGAACAGGGGGCCAAGTCAAGCTGGACCAGCTCCATGCCCAGCAGAGCCAAGGCTGGGCTCAGTATCAAACCCACACCATTTTTGGCCCAATCTGCCCTTTTGTACACAACCCAGTTGTTTTTTGGCATGAGGATGGGCATGATCTGAATGTCACAGCAGCCTCGAGGAGCAGGGAGGGTTTGGGATACTCACTCATCGTGGTTCACTTGCCACTGGTTGACGAACACRCAGGTGTCCTTGGGGATGTAGTAGCCRTTCAACACTGTTGCTTTTGTTGTGCTGAAGGGAACAGAGGRGTTAGASGAGASCCACAGCTCCTGAMAAGCCAAAGCCTAGTGAGTTYTGCAGGGATYTCATCTTCAAAGTTCTGTTTGTGCCCTTAGGACTRGCTAGGAAATACCCCAGATTGTATTCGGGAGGTTTAAGAGTCTTGGCTTCACTTTCCTCCACCAGAAAAATTCCAGTTTCACTTCACAGCTCATTCCAGATGAGTTGTGATGGTTCCTSCCAAGGCAGGAAAGAAAAGATAAACCCAGGGGTGCTCKGCCAGCAAAGGTTTGTGGGGTGAAACCACCCTCAAAWCAMAGGATCCAACCCCAGAAGGGCAACAAGCTGGAATATTTCCCCCTCACAGGGATCMAAAACCCCAAAGGAGGCGTTGGCCGCTGCAGCCCGTACCTGTGTGGGATGGTGAAGGGCAGGAAGGAGGAATGCCTGAACATCTCCAGGATGAAGGCTTCCGTGTAGGGCAGCGTGCCCCGGTCCGACAGCCGCGGCCGCCGCTGCCGCCCGATGGTGCGGTCTGGGGAGGGGTCAGCACAGGCTCAGCACCGGGGCTGRGCACAGAGAGCCCYGAGGGGTGCGGGGCATGGACTCACCCAGCTCTTCRTGGATCTTCTTCTGGACRTCGGGGTACAAGGCAACGTACATGAGGCTCCAGGACAGGGCAGTTGCCACAGTGTCAAAGCCTGGATGGGTGTGGAGGAGGTATTTAGAGACCACAAGTGGACAGGTGAGTGGGTGTTTCAGATGCCATCACTCCAGATGTTTGTTCCCCCAAAAAGTGCTCAGGAAGACACCCAASAGCAGCTCCACGTACCCAAAGGTGGCCAACATGTCCACCCAGCAGCTCCATGYCCCCACCCAGCCTCGTGTCCCAAAGATCKGATGGTGCCCTCAGAAACGTTCCCACCTGCCCCAAAGAGGTCGTTGACGATGTGGATGATCTTCTCATTGGAGAGCTGCACACGGGCGTCCTCCCCAGTGCTGTTCTCCTGGCAGTGCCCGATCAGCGAGTCCGTGATGTCCCGGATGTGCTCCTGGGGAAGAATCCACAGAATTCACAGAATCACCAGGCTGGAAGAGACCTTCAGGATCATCAATCCAACCCAGCCTCAACACCTCAACTAAACCCTGGCACCCAGCGCCACATCCAGGCTGTGTTAAACACACCCAGGGATGGGGACTCCAGCACCTCCCTGGGCAGCCATTGCAGAGCTTTATCACCCTTTCTGTAAAAAACTTCTTCCTGATATCCAACCTAAATTTCCTTTGGTGAAGCTTGAGACTGTGTGCTCTGGTTCTGTCAGTGTTGCCCTGAGAAGTGGCTCAGGGACACCATGGACACACAGGGATGGGGAAACATGCCTCAAATGGCTTGGGGGGGGGAATCACTGCAGCTCAGAGGGCTCCAAGGGGCTTTSCTGGGTGAGAAAGGGAGTTCTGGATGCTGAGAATTTCAGACTTTCTGTGCTGACAGACTGACTCTCAGGAGAGCAATGCATTTGACCTGAGGCTGTGGAGAAGGCTTCCAAAATTCATTGGTAGCACTGGGATCATGAGTGTGCAGTTGATTAAAAGTGTGTAATGTCACAGGGTGGAAAACACTGGGTTTGGGGTTTTAGAATATAGTAATAAATATAGAGCAAGATGGAGGTTKTRGGGTGGAGGCTGGTTGTKCTTCYTTACCTTCTTCCTTCTTCTTCATGGGTTTGGGTTGTATTTTGTAATTAGYAATTTTGTAATTAGGTGTCATTTCTTAATTGGATAGTTTAGCCTTAAAAGACCTTGTAACAAGAGATGGTTAATAATTTCGTGCCTTGTTAATGAAAGACTGCAGGACTCACTGCTGTGAGACTGCAACATAGATAATAAATAATAAACAACTGAGCCTGAAGGTGAGCTATCATCTCAAGTACCTTCAATCCCAGCCTTGAGAGAGGCAGAAGAAGGAAGCCAAAAACCAGCAGCAGGGGACACTTGCAGGCATCTCCACCCACATCCAAGAGCACGTGAGCCCTTACCTTATCAAAGGTGCTGTAATGCTCCTGCACCATTTTCTGCACGAAGGCGTTGAAGCGCCGGTTGATGTCCTTGAAGAGCTCCATGGCGCGGCTGGGCAGGTAGCGGAGCAGGGGGATGAAGTCGGCGGGGTGGCCGCTCCCGGCCACCTCCCCAAACTCGTTGCCCAGGTTCACCAGGCTGAGCAGCTCCTGGTCCTCGTGCTCGTAGCGCTTGCCGAAGCACATGGCACAGATGACGTTGGCCACCGACACCACCAGGTACTGGTTAAGGTCAAACCTCTTGTCCTCGTCCATCAGCTGCAGGAACTTGGTGACCAGGTACTCRGCCTCCTTGGAGACGTGCTCCTCCAGCAGGCAGCTGCAGGACGACGTGGGGCTGGGCGCGATGGAGAAGCTCTTCAGGGCGCTCTGGGCCAGCTTCCTGCGCGCTTTCCACACCTCCCCGGAGTCGGGGCTGAACGCCAGGCTCTGCCCGTTGGAGATGTAGTGGAAGCTGTACAGGTCGGGGCGGCCCATGAAGTCCTCTCCTTGCTTGACCAGSGCTTGGCGGATGGTGTCCAGCCCGCTGAGCACCAGCACGGGCCGGGTCCCGATGCGCACCTCCATCACGTCCCCGTAGCGCCGGCTCAGCCGCGTCAGCGCCAGGTGCGTGTCCGTGCGCAGCTCCAGCACGTTCCCCAGCACGGGATAGCCCCGCGGGCCCGGCGGCCGCCGCAGCCCCGCGGGCACGGCCGCCCGCAGCCGCTGCAGCAGCAGCAGCACCAGGCAGAACGTGGCGGCCGCCAGCAGCGCCTCGCTGGCCGACACCGCCGCGGGGCTCCCCAGCGGCCACATGGCAGCGSCCGGTGGCACCGCCGGCACGGGCAGCCCTAAAGGAGGAGCGCAGTGAGGCCAGAGCCGCCGGCAGCGCGGGGCTGAGCGCTGCGGCTGCTCCTGGCGCTGGGACAGGGAGCGACAGCCCCTGAGCAGCTCAGGGCATGGAGCTGCCCCTGCAGCGCCGGCGGCATTCGCTGGGGATCTGTGAATGGTCCAAAGGCACCCACGCATCCCTTAAGGGGAATCTCAACCCGTCAGAGATTTGCAGCACCCCTTTCCCTGCACCAGACCCTTAGACTGGCACACAGAACCCTCGTGAATGATGGGTTAGGAGCTGGGGCTGGTCTGTGGGCTGAGACACCTGCAGGTGTTCCTGGCGCTGGGACAGGGACAGGGAGCGACAGCCCCTGAGCAGCTCAGGGCATGGAGCTGCCCCTGCAGCGCCGGCGGCACTCGCTGGAGATCTGTCAATGGTCCAAAGGCACCCACCCATCCCTTAAGGGGAATCTCAACCCTCAGAGACTTTGCAGCACCCCTTTCCCTGCAGCAGACCCTTAGGCTGGCATGCAGAACCCTCAGGGTTAGGAGCTGGGGCTGGTCTGTGGGGTGTGACACTGCAGGTGTTCCTGACAGGGACAGGGAGTGACAGCCCCTGAGCAGCTCAGGGCATGGAGCTGCCCCTGCAGCACTGCGGGATTCCAGTGGCACAGGCTGGAGATCTGTGAAGGCTCCAAACACACCCACCCATCCTTTNGCTGGAGATCTGTGAAGGCTCCAAACACACCCACCCATCCTTTAAGGGGGACCTCAACCCATCCGAGACTTTGTGGCACCCCTTTCCTCACAGAAAASCCAAACCYCCACTGGCACAGCCATGGCTCCTGCCCAGGRAAGCCAGTCYTGTAAAACAAGGCATGGAGAACTGCAGCTCAGCAAATCCCAGGGAAGCAGGAGCAGAGGAACAGCAGCTCCTCGGTGAATGTGGTTCCAGGACCACCAAACCCATCAGGAGTCACAGCCAGGAGGATGGAACTGCTGGCCACAGGATTGGGGACTTGGGGATGCCACAGAGCTGCTCTGTGAGAGCACACAGCTCACTGGGTGAGCAGGGGCAGCACCCAAATGTGACCTTCCTGGTCCTATATCCATGTTCAACCCCTCCCAAAACTCACAAGCTGACCCCAACCCATCAGAGACTTTGTGGCATCCCTTTCCCTGCAGCAGACCCTCAGGAATAAACCAAAGATGGGTTAGGAGCTGGGGCTGGTCTCTAGGCTGAGACACTTGGAGCTGTGACAGCACAGGACAGGAGCAGAGCTGGGCTTCACTTGTGATCCAGAGCTGCCACACTTTAGGAAACTCCTCACACTGAAAAGCAGGGCTTTTGCTAGCCAGGAGTGGAGGGAATAGATCCCCCAACTTTTTGTCTACGTGCCAGGGAAACAAAGGTGCTCTCTTAACCACGGGACCTTTTTTTCCTCCTCAAAGTTKTTTCCAGAGCACTTGGCTAGAGGTGAGCTGATCCTGATTTGAGTCACCGAGCCAGCACTCCCCAGCCCGTGGGACACAGCAGCGCCAGGGATCGTCCCTGATCGATCCATGTGGGACAAATAACCCTGCCTGGCCAGCGGGGGCCAGCGGGATGGGCGCATCCCGCTCCCAGCTCTGTCAGAAACCATGGAATCTTAGAGTCCCTGAAGTTTGAAGGGACTCCTAAGGATCACCGAGCCCAACTCCCAGCTCCTCACGGGAAGAAATCCATSTGAAAACCCCGAGCAGGGCTGGCAGGAGGTTGGCTGTTAAATCCCCCCTTCCCTCGGGGTTTGGCAGGGCGCCMCAGCCACCCACGGGACACCTGCGGGGGAGATTCCATGGGAGCTCTGGGCACCGTGCACGGCAGCGGGTGCAGCCCAGCCGGGACCCCWTCCCWGCCCTCGGCAGCRGCAAGACCCGCGAGGGGAGCGTTAYCCCCAGGACCCCCCAAAATCACCTTCCAGCAGGTGAGGGGAGGATGCTGCTGAGGTCGGAAAGGCAGGACAGCCCGCAGCGGGTCTGTCCATCACCCAGGGGTGCTGGAAGAGCCCCCCCCAGCCCCAGCCCCAGCCCCAGCCCCAGCCCCAGCCCCATCCATGGCGGTCCGGGCTCTCCGGTACTCACCTCGGCGGGAGCGGCGCGGAGCGGCAGGAGGGGCGCGATCCCGCGGCAGGTGCCCGCTGCCCGCCGCTCCTGCTTTATATGCATCGCCCCGCGCGCTGATTGGCCGGGACGCCTCCCGTCACGTGACCCCCAACTCCCCAAGAACTCCCCGGACCCCCCCACGCCCCCCCCATCCCCAGCCCCCCTCCCTTCCCCAGGGCTCCCCCCACGCGTGGGATGCGGGACCCCCGCTCCCCGCGCATCCCCGGGTGGGCAGGCTGCGAGGCGGGCGGGAAGGGAGGGGGGGTCCCGATAACTCGTGGCGTGGGGTGCGGGTGCGGGGGGGGTTGTCGGTGCCGCCCGTGGGTTCCAGCCCGGGGCGGGCATCGCGTGCGAAGAGGGCGGGATGTTTGGGCAAACCCGCACCGCCCCGGTCACTCCAGTCACGCTACCGGCAGGATCTTAAAGGCGCCGGTCCCGCGCCCCGCTGCTCCCCAGGACCCCCCCGGGGGCCGGCCCGGCTGCCCTGCTCGCCCCCAGACCCGGAGGGTTCCGTCCAGCCCCGGTGCCCGCAGCCCCGGCACATCCGCGGTGTCCGGAGCCGCGGGGACAGCGGCAGCGTGGGAAACCCGCCCCGGGCGGCGCCGTGCGGGCCGGGAGGGGGGGACTGGCGGATTCGGCCCCCGCGGGGCTCCGCGAACACGCGGGGATGAGCGCGGACCCGTCCCGCCGCCGCTGTGCCCGGTAAAGCAGAGCSGCGGCCACCGGCTCCGTGCGTGTCCGCGCACCTCGAGCTGCGGGACCGCTCCGCAGGGACCCCGCGGGGACGTGGGCGGTGGGGCAGCCCCGGGGGTCACGGCCCTGGCTGCCCCGGCCCGGTTAAAGATTGTCCAGGTTCGCGTGAGAAGCGGCCGTGCCCTGTGTCACCTCTGTCCCCTGGGGACAGGGCGGCCCGAGGGGCGAGGTGGGGCTGGCATGGGGCGCAGGGTGCAGCCGGAGGGAGGCGGGCACGCCGGGCCGGATGGTCGGGATGCGAAGGGGGGCTCGGGCACAGTTTGGAGCCCCCAGCCCCGCTCCCCACGGGGTGACAGGTCCTGCCCTGCAGCGAGGACAAGGGGGACCGGCCCGCTCCCAAAATCTGTCCCCTCCGCCCTCATCCTTGTTCCCAGCCCAGCCGCCACGAGGTGGGAGATAGGCCAGGGGGTCCCGCCCTGCCGGGGGGTCCCAGAGGTGGCATTAGGGACATCGCGTGCGAAGGGGCTCCGGCCAGACCCGGGAGGGCCGTCCTGGTCACTCGCAGTCACGCTACGGGTGGGTGGGGGGGGAAATGGTTTTTAAAGGACCAGGGCGGTGGCCTCCCGTCCAGGAGCCTGGCCCGGGGTCAGGGCGGCGCCGGAGCAGCTCAGGATCAGCTCCCCCCGCGGCTGGCTGGGGAGCTTGGGGGGAGTCCCCAACACTGGGGACAATCGGTGTCAACAGGGGTGCCCTGTGCCGCAGGAGGTGGCATCACCTGCGAAGGGACGGCACTGCCCGTGTCATTTGTGTCCCCTCGACAGGACAGGGTCGTCCCAGCCCTTTCCAGCCACGAGGAGAGGGAGAGAGGGGAGYGCCACCTGAAATGTCCCCTCTTCGCGCCAGGCGACACGGAGTGGTGAGGGGCTGCTGGCCACGAATGTCACAAATGTGCCCCAAGGCTGGGGACACTCGTCAGGGCGTCCATAAAGCACGGCCGGGGATGGCTCTGGCACCTCGTACAACACCGGGCACAACGCTCTGTGTGTCTGTCCCAGCGTCCCCGCACACCTGCGCAGGTGTGTCCCCGCACGGAGCCGCATCCCTGTGCGGGGACAGGCTCCAAGCTGCCAACCCCTCCGTGTCCCGCACGGCTCCGCGTCCCTCGGGCGCGGGCACGTGCTGGTGCCACGCATGCCGTGCCACACGTGCCTGCGGGCACCGTCACCCTGCCGCTGCCGCCTGTCCCCGCACGCACAGCCCGGTGCCGCGGGGTGGTGACAAACGGAGGGGACAGCGACACCCAGCAGGGACAGGGGGCTGGCAGCGGCSCCGCGGCTGCCCCAGGCAGCTCCGGGGGTCCGCGGGCTCAGCGAGGGGCGGTGGTCGGGGCTGAGGGTGTTTTGGGGGTGGTTTTGGGGTGTTTTTGGGGTGTGAGGCTGCCTGGTACCAGCTCTTAACGCTGTTCTCATCAGGAGGGACCCTGCCCTCGCACGGCTTGGCAGCCGCCGGGGAGAGCTGGGACGGGCTGCAAGAGGGTCCTGGGGAACCTCTCCGGGATTCTCCCCAGCTTTTCCAGAGCTTTGGGATGCGATGGATGAGGAGTGAGTGGGTTCAGCATCAGCACAAGGTCTGAAATGCTGCTGGGGAGGACAGGGGGTCACTCAGCCCCCCCAGCCCCAACCCCGCCCCATGCAATGGGTCCGGGTAGATCCATAAGGATGGAGGATCCAGCCTGCTGGACGAGCCCTGCTCCTGCAGCCTCCCTCCCCAAAAGCGTTCCCAAGGGTCCTGCCGGAGCCGGGAGGGCTGCGGCATTCCCGGGAATTATCAGCAGGAATATTAGCAGCCGGAGTTTTGTAATTGCTCTTGCCAAACATTAATGAACGGCGTCATTGCTATTAACGAGCCCGATTAGACCAGATGTTGAAAGCCTTTATTAAATATTAGCTCAGCTTTTACCTGGGCCAAATTCCCCCTGGAATTTTCGAAGATTGAAGGAAACTTCGGGCCAAACTCCCAAGCTCTGGCTCATTGCTGCTCATCCCAGCTGCACTTCCCAAACTSCCCTGAATTTTGCCCCGCCTGGAGGAGCAGCCCCGCTGGCTCGAGCATTTCCCTGTCGGCTGTCACCCAATGTTTTGTGGGATGAACTGCCCCAGCCTTGCCCCGTTTTGCCCCTTCACCTCTCCTATCTGCCGGGCTCACCTCCTCCCCTCTGCCCCGCCACTCCTCCTCCTCCTCCTCCTCCTCGCTGCCTGTTTGCCCCGGAGGAGCCGGGGGAAGCGAGCCAGCCGCCTTCTCACGCAAACCTGGCCAATCGTTAACCTGAGCCTGGCTCTGCCCCTGGCCCGGAGSATCCTGCTGCCACCAGGGGCAGGGCACCTGCTGGATCATTCCCCAGGGATGGATGGGGAGGGCTGTGGGTGCCTTTGTCACAAACGTGTCCCCTCGCTCACAGCCTGCATCTCCCAGCCTCTCCAGCGTGGCCATGGAGGTGACAGCCCTCTCTGGCTGCTGGGAACAGCCTGGCCAGCCCAGAGAAGCTTTTTYTGGGGAAATGCTGGCACCCACATTCCATAGGCAAGAGAGGCTGACAAYGGGTCCTACATCCTCCCCAAGGCAGGGCTTAGGGACCCCCTTCTGCCTCTCCACAGCAGGCTCCAGGGCCTGGCCCAGGAGGAGCAGTCACCCTTCATGCCCCAGAGTCTGTTGGAAGGGAGAGAGGCTCTTCCCTGGCTTCTTGGGCAGGCTCCAGGCAGGGTCAGCCCCGTTTGTTAATGGGTAGCTACTGCCAAGGGCTTTTGCAGCAGGAGGAAGGAGATAAATACCCAGTGATGCAGTGAGGGCAGAGCTTAGGCAGCTGTGGAATCCCAGGTGGCAGGAGGAGAAGGACCAGGCAGAGGAGAAGGAGGTGACAGGAGAAGAAGGTTGAGAAGACAAAGGAGGATTCTCCTCTGCTCCTGTTGCCTATCCCTGCTGGGAGCCTTGGGCAGTAAAGCCAACCAGGTAGGAGACAGCTTGTGAGTTTTGGGAGGGGTTGAACATGGATATAGGACCAGGAAGGTCACATTTGGGTGCCTCTGCTCACCCAGTGAGCTGTGTGYTCTCACAGAGCAGCTCTGTGGCATCCCCAAGTCCCCAGTACTGTGGCCAGCAGTTCCATCCTCCTGGCTGTGACTCCTGGTGGGTTTGGTGGCCCTGGAACCACATTCACCAAGGAGCTGCTGTTCCTCTGCTCCTGCTTCCCTGGGATTTGCTGAGCTGCAGTTCTCCATGCCTTGTTTTACAGGACTGGCTTCCCTGGGCAGGAGCCATGGCTGTGCCAGTGGGGGTTTGGGTTTTCTGTGAGGAAAGGGGTGCCACAAAGTCTCTGATGGGTTGAGGACCCCCTTAAAGGATGGGTGGGTGTGTTTGGAGCCTTCACAGATCTCCAGCGAGTGCCACTGGAATCCTGCAGTGCTGCAGGGGCAGCTCCATGCCCTGAGCTGCTCAAGGGCTGTTGCTCCCTGTCCCTGTCAGGAACACTTGGAGGTGTCTCAGCCCAGAGACCAGCCCCAGCTCCTAACCCTGAGGGTTCTGTGTGCCAGTCTAATGGTCTGGTGCAGGGAAAGGGGTGCTGCAAAGTCTCTGACGTGTTGAGATTCCCCTTAAGGGGTGGGTGGGTGCCTTTGGACCATTCACAGATCCCCAGCGAGTGCCGCCGGTGCTGCAGGGGCAGCTCCATGCCCTGAGCTGCTCAGGGGCTGTCGCTCCCTGTCCCTGTCAGGAACACCTGCAGGTGTCTCAGCTCAGCCCCGCGCTGCCGGCGCGCTCTGGCCTCAGTGCGCTCCTCCTTTAGGGCTGCCCGTGCCGGCGGTGACAGCGGCCGCTGCCATGTGGCCGCTGGGGAGCCCCGCGGCGGTGTCGGCCAGCGAGGCGCTGCTGGCGGCCGCCACGTTCTGCCTGGTGCTGCTGCTGCTGCAGCGGCTGCGGGCGGCCGTGCCCGCGGGGCTGCGGCGGCCGCCGGGCCCGCGGGGCTATCCCGTGCTGGGGAACGTGCTGGAGCTGCGCACGGACACGCACCTGGCGCTGACGCGGCTGAGCCGGCGCTACGGGGACGTGATGGAGGTGCGCATCGGGACCCGGCCCGTGCTGGTGCTCAGCGGGCTGGACACCATCCGCCAAGCCCTGGTCAAGCAAGGAGACGACTTCATGGGCCGCCCCGACCTCTACAGCTTTYGCTTTGTCACGGACGGGCAGAGCCTGACGTTCAGCCCCGACTCCAGGGAGGTGTGGAAAGCGCGCAGGAAGCTGGCCCAGAGCGCCCTGAAGAGCTTCTCCATCGCGCCCAGCCCCACGTCGTCCTGCAGCTGCCTGCTGGAGGAGCACGTCTCCAAGGAGGCCGAGTACCTGGTCACCAAGTTCCTGCAGCTGATGGACGAGGACAAGAGGTTTGAGCCCTACAGGTACCTGGTGGTGTCGGTGGCCAACGTCATCTGTGCCATGTGCTTCGGCAAGCGCTACGAGCACGAGGACCAGGAGCTGCTCAGGCTGGTGAATTCCTCGGAGGAGTTCACTGCTGTCACTGCTGCTGGCAACCCCGCCGACTTCATCCCCCTGCTCCGCTACCTGCCCAGCCGCAGCATGAAGCTCTTCATCGATTTCAACAGGTACTTCCTCAGCTTCSTGCAGAAGAGGGTCAAGGAGCACTACGAGACCTACGATGAGGTGAGAGCTGGCAGGGCCTTCCCCTGCTCTCCTCCCCTCTCTKTCAGCGAGGTGTTTGTGCTCTGGCAGCCAAGCAGCGGTGGCCATTGTCTCTCCTCAGTCCTCCTTCTCACAGAATCATAGAGGATCATAGAATCATGGAATATCCTGAGCTRTCTCACACATGGATCATCCAATCCAGCTCCCAMCCTGCACACACACCCCAACAATCCYCTCCCTGAGAGAGTTGTCCAAACTCTCCTGGAGCTCTGGCAACCTTGGGGCYGTGCCCATTCCCTGGGGAGCCTGGGCAGAGCCCCACCACCCTCTGGTRGGGTGATGGGATAAATAGAAAATGTCGGGACTTCTGTTTTATTTGCTTAATTTTGTAGCAATCATTGCCTGGTTTGCTTCCTGGTATCCCTGTACCTTTTCCTGATGTCCCACCCAAACCTTCCCAGACTCAGCTTCATGAGCCTCTCAGCATCTCCTCCATTCCCTGTGTGACGTGGCCAGTCTGGTGGTTGAGCCTCGGGTTCCTCGGAGAACCCTCTCCTTGTTTCCACAGGAGCTGAGGGATGATGCTCCCCAGAGCTCATGTGASCCCAGGCTCCCCCAGCACTCTGTGGGGCTGCCCAGGAGCACCCACCCCTCTGCAGTCCTGCTCYATGACCTTGCCTCCTCTTCCTCTCAGAACAACATCCGCGACATCACGGACTCCCTCATCGAGCAGTGCCTGGACAAAAAACTGGGAACCAGCACGGCCACGCAGATCCCCAAGGAGAAGATCGTCAACCTCGTGAACGACCTCTTTGGAGCAGGTATCCTCCCACCTTTCCTCAGCTCTGGCAGATGCTCTCAGGTCTTCTCCAGCTCCTCCTGTCTGACCATTCCTTGTCCAACAGCAGGCAGCTGGTTGGGGTCTAAGCACTGGCCCTCCTGCTCACTGTACCTTCCAGGGATACCTCTAGAGACCAGTCTGGGACACCAGCTCTGGAAAAGTGAAGGGCATGGGTTATATAGCTCAGCTGAACCTCACAATCTAGAGTGGTTTTTCCTGGCTGAGGGAGATGTCTGTGGGCTGATTCACCTTTCTGTGGAAATTCCCCCAATTCTGGAGAAGCTGTACAAACYTGACACAACCCAGGAGCGGGACAGGCTGAGAGAATAGGATATTTTATCAAAGTTTGTTATGGCAGAATAAAGCCCCAAGCCCTGCTGCATGTCCAGGATGTCCCCAGCCTCCTCAGCCAGCCCAGACTGCCCTGTGTGATGGTCAGCCCTCAGGCCAGGGTGTTTGGTTCTCGGGTTTTGTGTTGCTGGAATGGATCCCGAGGTATTAAAAGTCTTTTTTCCCAGCCCCGAGCTCTTGGAGAAGTCAGGATTCCTCGGCTCTGCTTCTCAAGATTGTTTATTTTCTCTTATCGAATACATTCTTTTTCAGACCTGTGGAGGTCTGTCCAGCAGGTTGGGTTGTGGCACAGTCCCTGCTCTTGGGGTGATGTTACCTGTTTATACTAAAAACTATGTGTACTTTATTTACAATAATTTTCCAATAACTATCACCTATGTTAGACAGTCTGTCTCTACTCTAAACCAATCCAGAAGTGTCACCATCCCAGCAGAGGATGAAGGACAAGAAGAAGGACAGGACATGCCCAGATTCCTCCATCTTGCCTCTTGAACCCCCATTCTAAAACCCCAAAATTCTACTTTTTCACCCTGTGACAAATTCATTATCATTCTACTCAAACTCTTGTGGCTTGTAAATCTTCACACAAAGTTGGCAATTGTTTCCATGGGTTAAAACTGAAGGCATAGGTGGTTTTGACTCTGTGCCAAGGTCTCTGAGCCCCCTGCCAGGGTCTGGAATCACCCAGGGCAGCCAGAGGAATGTCCTGGGTCCTGGCAGGTGCTGTGCTGAGCTCACACACACCCCATCCTCTTTGCCCAGGCTTCGACACCGTAACCACAGCCCTGTCCTGGAGCCTCATGTACCTTGTGACGAACCCCGATGTCCAGAAGAAGATCCATGAAGAGCTGGGTGAGTCCATGCCCCGCACCCCTCGGGGCTCTCTGTGCCCAGCCCCGGTGCTGAGCCTGTGCTGACCCCTCCCCAGACCGCACCATCGGGCGGCAGCGGCGGCCGCGGCTGTCGGACCGGGGCACGCTGCCCTACACGGAAGCCTTCATCCTGGAGATGTTCAGGCATTCCTCCTTCCTGCCCTTCACCATCCCACACAGGTACGGGCTGCAGCGGCCAACGCCTCCTTTGGGGTTTTTGCTCCCTGTGAGGGGGAAATATTCCAGCTTGTTGCCCTTCTGGGGTTGGATCCTTTGTTTTGAGGGTGGTTTCACCCCACAAACCTTTGCTGGCCGAGCACCCCTGGGTTTATCTTTTCTTTCCTGCCTTGGGAGGAACCATCACAACTCATCTGGAATGAGCTGTGAMGTGAAACTGGAATTTTTCTGGTGGAGGAAAGTGAAGCCAAGACTCTTAAACCTCCTGAATACAATCTGGGGTATTTCCTAGCCAGTCCTAAGGGCACAAACAGAACTTTGAAGATGAAACCCCTGCAGGACTCTCTGGGCTTTGACTTGTCAGGAGCTGTGGCTCTCCCCTAACTTCTCTTTCCACCCACGTTCCCTTCAGCACAACAAAAGTGACAGTGCTGAACGGTGGTGGGCTGGCAGAGCTGCTCCAGGGACACGGCGGCCTTGAGGCACCGTGTTACAGCTCGTGGAGGACACAACTGTCCTCACAAAACCACCCCTCTGGGTCACACCCTTCAGGAGCAGCCTGACAGTGCCCTGAGGATGCAGAAGAACCTGCTCTCCATCTTTTCTCTCCCCAGCACCACCAAGGACACGGCGTTGAACGGCTACTTCATCCCAACGGATCGCTGCGTGTTCATCAACCAGTGGCAAGTGAACCACGACAGGTGAGTACTGTGAGGCACAAACCCTCCTGTGCTGGCAAACAGGTCTTTGCCTGTGCTGGCAAACAGGTCCTTTCCTGTGCTGGCAAACAGGTCCCCTCCTGCAGTGAGAAACAGGACCCCTCCCATGGTGGCAAACCCTCAGGGATGTTCTCCCTGATAGCTCCCACCTTCCAGCGCCCCCCTGACACCCATGCCCAGGAGAAGCCATCTCAACACCCAATGTTCTCCCTTCCAGGAAGCTTTGGAAGGACCCAGAGACYTTCAACCCCGAGCGTTTCCTCAGCGCTGACGGGACCAAAGTGAACAAAGAGGACGGGGAGAAGGTGCTGGTGTTTGGCCTGGGGAGGAGGAGGTGCATCGGGGAGAACATTGCCCGCTGGCAGGTGTTCCTCTTCCTGGCCACGCTGCTGCAGCAGCTGGAGTTCAGCGTCTGCGAGGGCGGCAGCGTGGACATGACCCCGCTCTACGGACTGTCCCTGAAGCACAAGAGGTGTGAGCACTTCCAGGTCAGGCAGCGCTTCCCCACCAAGGGCAGGAGCTGAGCAGCAGGAGCAGACATCTCCAGGGTGTCCTGCCACTGGAGCTGGGTCTGGAGCGACTGCGTGGGGTGATGGGATAAACTGAAACCATCAGGACTTCTGCTTATTCTGCTTTGTTTTGTAGCAATTGTTGCCTGTTTTGTTTCCTGGTGTTTCTAGGGTTGGATATTCCATTAAAAGTTGGCTATTCCACCAAACCCAGTCTTGGATCATATCCTTTGGGAGTCGCTCTCTGGTGGATGCAGGACAGCCAACCCATGCCATAACCCCACGGGCCCCATCAGAATTGCAGAATTATGGAATTGTTTAGRTTGGAAAAGGCTTTATTATCATCAAGCCCAGCAGYGCCAAGGCCACCACTAACCYGTGTCCCCAYRTGCCACGTGTTTTAACACCCCCAGGGATGGTGACTCCACCACTGACCACCTTCATGGGGRAGAAATTTTCCCAATAYCTAAACSTCCCCTGGGGCAACTTGAGGCTTCATACAYCTCCTCCACCATGGTCGGTGGTGGCCCTGGAGGACACAAAGAAGGACACAAGGGAGGACACAAGAAAGGACATAAGAAAGGACATAAGGAAGGACACAAAGAAGGGCACAAGGAAGGATACAAGAAAGGACACAAGGGAATAGACAAGGGAGGACACAAGGGAGGACACAAGGAGGGACACAAAGAAGGACACAAGGAAGGACACAAGGAAGGATACAAGAAAGGACACTAGAGAATAGACAAAGGAGGGCACAAAGAAGGACACAAGGGAATAGACGAGGGAGGACACAAAGGACACGAGGGAATAGACAAGGGAGGACAAAAAGAAGGACACAAGGTGGGACACAAGGTGGGACACAAGGTGGGACACAAGGAAGGACACAAGGAAGGACACCTTCAGCCCTGGCTGCTGGGAAAGCCCAACTGCTGCTGTTCTGGGCTGGAACAAAGGTGTTTTCATGGCAGGAAAATAATGACACCCAGGAATTACTCCAGCTCAAACCCAAGAGTTTACATTGGCTGCCAGTCAGCCCATGCCAGCAGAGCCAGATGCCTCCTTTTCCCCAGCTTTGCACGCAAAGCCACCCCAGCCAACCCCAGCAGCTGGCAGCGATGATGACACGGGGACAGGCACCACCCCGGTGCAGCAGCACGCTCTGTCCTGCACCCATGCCAGGGGAGGGCTCTGCCCCCACAGCCCCAGACCCCGAGCAGCAGGGCTGCAGCCAGAGCTCCTGCCATGTCCAAATGCCAATCACTCATCAGGCATTGCACAAAAGCTTCCCAGAAGAGGCAGAGATGAAAGCGCGGYGGGGAAGAGAACGGGGAAGCCGATTGCCCAAGGCTTCGGGGAGATCCTGGCTTGTCCAGACCTGCTGAGCCAGCCTGGGGGAAAAGCAGTGACTCTGTGTGTCCAGGCCCTGCTTGGTCACCAGTTTGTGGTGGAACACCGAGGTGACACAGCCTCAGAGCCACCCAAATTCTTTGAGCCAGCACAAGCAGCCGTTGGCATCACACCAGCTTTGTCTTCCCCACTTAACGTCRTGATCCCAATATCGTAGGAAAAGCACTGGAGGGGAAGGTCCAAACCTGCTGCAGGCTACAAAAGGCATTGGAAAAAATGTGGAAGGATGCTTTAGGACAACCTATGAGGTTCACCAGCCAAATAACAGCTCCACCAACTATGACAAGGACCCAGGTCAATGCACCAAAATCCCAAACCCACTTCCACAAGAGTCATCCCACAGTCAATGTACCAGAGTCCCAAACCCACTTCCCACAAGGGACATCCCACAGATCAATGCACCAAAATCCCAAACCCACTTCCCACAAGGGACATCCCACAGTCAATGCACCAAAATCCCAAACCCACTTCCCACAAGGGACATCCCACAGTCAATGCACCAAAAACCCAAACCCACGTCCCACAAGGGACATCCCACAGATCAATGCACCAAAATCCTAAATCCACTTCCCACAAGGGACATTCCACACATCAATGCACCAAAAACCCAAACCCACGTCCCACAAGGGACATCCCACAGTCAATGCACCAAAATCCCAAACCCACTTCCCACAAGGGACATCCCACAGATCAATGCACCAGAGTCCCAAACCCACTTCCCACAAGGGACATCCCACAGTCAATGCACCAGAGTCCCAAACCCACTTCCCACAAGGGACATCCCACAGTCAATGCACCAGAGTCCCATATCCACTTCCCACAAGGAACATCCCACAGTCAATGCACCAGAGTCCCATATCCACTTCCCACAAGGAACATCCCACAGTCAATGCACCAAAATTCCAAACCCACTTCCCACAAGGGACATTCCACAGGTCAATGCACCAAAATCCCAAACCCACTTCCCACAAGGGACATCCCACAGGTCAATGCACCAAAAACCCAAACCCACTTCCCACAAGGGACATCCCACAGATCAATGCACCAGAGTCCCAAACCCACTTCCCACAAGGGACATCCCACAGTCAATGCACCAAAAACCCAAACCCACTTCCCACAAGGGACATCCCACAGGTCAATGCACCAAAAACCCAAACCCACTTCCACAAGGGTCATCCCACAGTCAATGCACCAGAGTCCCAAACCCACTTCCACAAGGGACATCCCACAGGTCAATGCACCAAAATCCTAAATCCACTTCCCACAAGGGACATCCCACAGATCAATGCCCCAAAATCCTAAATACACTTCCCACAAGGGACATCCCACAGTCAATGCACCAAAATCCCATATCCACTTCCCACAAGGGACATCCCACAGGTCAATGCACCAAAATCCCATATCCACTTCCCACAAGGGACATCCCACAGTCAATGCACCAAAATCCCAAACCCACTTCCACAAGGGACATCCCACAGTCAATGCACCAGAGTCCCAAACCCACTTCCACAAGGGACATCCCACAGTCAATGCACCAAAATCCCAAACCCACTTCCCACAAGGGACATCCCACAGTCAATGCACCAAAATCCCAAACCCACGTCCCACAAGGGACATCCCACAGGTCAATGCACCAAAATCTTAAATCCACTTCCCACAAGGGACATCCCACAGGTCAATGCACCAAAATCCCAAACCCACTTCCGACATCCCACAGGTCAATGCACCAAAATCCCAAACCCACTTCCCACAGGGGACATCCCACAGATCAATGCACCAAAATCCCAAACCCACTTCCCACAAGGGACATCCCACAGATCAATGCACCAAAATCCGGGAAGTGGGTTTGGGATTTTGTTGTGTCATTGACTGTTGGATGTTCCTTGTGGGAAGGGATTTGGATTTTTGGTGCATTACTGTGGGATGTCCCTTGTGGGAAGTGGGTTTGGATTTTGGTGCATTGACTGTGGGATGTCCCTTGTGGAAGTGGGTTTGGGACTTGGTCATTGACTGTGGATGTCCCTTGTGGGAAGTGGGTTTGGGTTTTGGTGCATTGATCTGTGGGATGTCCCTGTGGGAAGTGGATTGTGATGGTGCATTAATTCTGGATGTCCTTGTGGGAAGTGTTTGGGACTTTGGTGCATTGACCTGTGGGATGTCCCTTGTGGAGTGGATTTGGTTTTGTGTGCATTGACTGTGGGATGTCCCTTGTGGAAGTGGTTTGGGACTGGTGCATTGACTGTGGGATGTCCCTTGTGGGAAGTGGGTTTGTGTTTTTGGTGCATTGACCTGTGGAAATGTGCCCTTGTGGGAAGTGGTTTGGGATTATCTCTTTTTTT
>NDFG01000168.1:267152-303357 GCA_002167245.1 Sporophila hypoxantha
TATTATCTTAACTAATTGCACATACAATAAGAATCTCGCCTTCCAGCCGGGTGGTCAAAGGAACCATAGCTTGGATTTTACACATATTTTAATAACCACCAAACTGAGCAAGAATTATCTCTACATATACTACAGACTGACATTAGGAAGCCTTTCTTTAACCAGAGGGCGCCATCTCACTTTCCTCCATCCAAGCTGCCGCTGCTACTCCCTCGTACTCCTCGCGGGTCAATGCCTGCGCCCTCGGCCGGAGACTTCTCGCCCTCGCTCTTCTCCTCGCCGCTCCAGTGCCGCCCGTGAGGTTCTTGCGCTGGCCCCCCCACCATGCTCTTCAACCATGAACGCCAATGGCCGCACTGCCGGGGGCCGGGGGCCGGGGGGCAAGCGCGGGATCTGCAGGCCGGGACAGCGCGTCACCGGGGGGCTCCGGGCACGGATGGGGGGTGGGATATGGGGAGCCCCCGAAGGACGGGCTAAAGGGCGAGCTGAGCGCCGGGAGCCGGAAAATGGTCGGTGCTGGTGGCCGGGACCATGGGAATCTGCGGGCTGCTGCGATGGGATGCTTCTGGAGAGCTGGGACAGGGAATCCTAGCGGGACTGCTGTGGATGGGAGTCCTGGAGAGCCGGGACAGGAATCTGCGGGATGCTGTGGATGGAAGCTCCTGGAGAGCGGTATGTCGCCGGGATTACGGGAGCACTGGGGACACCGGATGAGCTCCGAGGCTCCGTCGGGGCAGATTGGACGCGCGGGAGCCCGGGGAGCTGGGCCCACCGGGAAATGAGCTTCCGGGGCAGCTGGAGCCCGGGGAGCTGGGGCAATCCGGGCTTTGTCGCGCAATGGGCAGGGTATGAGCTCGGGGATGCTTGGGTCCTAGGGAGCGGGGCACCGGGTTAGGGAGGAGGTGGCGCGACAGCGGAGATGAGCTCCCGGGGAGGAGCCGCGTCTCAGGGAGCCAGAGCTGGTCGAGGGGAGCGGGGATAGGGGGTTAATCGAGGCATGACAGGGATCAGCAGAGGCCGAACTCAACACACAGTGCCGAATTTCTGAAGGAGGCGTGTCAGCAGAGCTAATTTCCCGGAAGGCGGAATACCGGGGATGAGGAGCCGGGGTCAGCAGAGATGAGTCCCCGGTCACGGAGGAGAGGGGCTCAGCGGGGATTGAACTCCCGGGATCGTGCGGAGGAGGGGAGCGCCCGGGATGGGCGGGCTCACCACAGGCAGGTGAAGGAGCCAGGGACGGGAGATGGGTTCCGGGGAGCTGGGGCACGGGGTTATGGAATGGAGATGGGTCAGCGGAGATGAATTCCCGAGCTGACAGAGATCCGAATTCCCGAGGAGCGGACCAGCGTCAGCGCCAGCGAGCTCCCGGCAGCGGGTGGAGCACGGAGTTCCCGGGATGCCGGAGTGCTGAGAGATTGGAGGACCCGGGCTTCAACGGAGTAGAGTTCCCGGGACGGCGGAGTTCCGGAGCCTCCCGGGTCAGCAGAGCGGAGTCTGCCCGCGCAGTGCCATGGAGTGCGACTGCCGGGCGAATGCCGGGGAGTACCTGGGATGTGGCGAGTAACCGGGATGCCGCGAGTCCGGATGCCGGATGGCGTGTGGGTCAGCGGGGCCGCGCTGCCCGGCCGCCCATGCGGAGGGGTCCGCCCGGGCGCGGAGGCGGCGCTAGCAGCACCATGAGGGAGCTCGCACAGGCTCCCCGGTGCTGTGTGTGTCCCGTGCACGGTCCGCGGCGGCGGCACCGCGGCCTCCCACCGGCCCCGCCACCTCCACGGCCCGCCGCCCTCCGCCGGGCGGAGCCAGAGCCGCGCGTCCGACTCCTAGCCCTAGGCATCCTGCGAGTGCCGCCACCCCGCGGGAGAGAAGCAGGAAGCCCCAGAGCTGCCGGGAGACACCGGGGTGGGATGGAGGCACGGTGGGGCTGCGGGGAGCCCCCCGAACACCTTCCTTCCGTGATTCCCGGTGCTCCATCCCCACCGAGGAGCAAACCCAGCCCTTTCTCCACTCTGTTTCCATCCTCGGGGTCTGGCAGGAGGGACAGGCCAGGCCTTGACGCTTCGAACAAGCCATATGTACAGCACCAGTTCACAACTGCCTGTTTGCTCATCCATCCAAGGGCTGGTGCCAAAAGTTTCCTCCCCTTTATCCTATTAATGAATCCCTGGAAGTATTCCATCTCTGGACAGTGTCTGAGGCCAAGCTGGACAGGGCTGGAGCAACTGGGGTTAGTGAAGGTGTCCATCGCAATTTGCAGGGTTGTAGCTGAGGAAGCTTTGATGGTTTCCTTCTGACTCCAGCCATTCTGGATCTGTGATCCTGTGAATTTTAATGATATTGAATTACTATTGAAGCTGCTCTCAGCCCCAAATCAAGGCACGAGGCGCTTCATTGTCACCTAAATGAGAGCGACGGAGCATGGCATTGATGGTGTGCATCATTCCTGGCTCTCCCAGCCCCACTCCCACTCCTGCTCTTCTCTTGACTTGCAGCTCATTCCAGGGCCTTGGGGAGCTGAGCAATTAAATGGCATCAGCACGCACCTCCCTTTCCGATGGCCAGCCTGGCTTTAAGACATTGTCTCCCTCTTTTCTTTCTCTTGCTTCTGAAACATGAGCGCAGATCCAAAAACCCCAATCCCGGCTTGTGGGAAAGTCATTCTTCATTCCCGAGAAATATAAAGACATCTTCTGCAGATTAAAATGGATGGAACAGCTGTGAAAGCCGACAGAACAAAGTGACAGAGGGAGGCGGGAATCGACCCATGCTCTCCCATCCCCCCGACCAATGGTAAGAAGTTATGTCTTAAGACGGAAAACAGACTAAAAAAATCACTGCATTTTTTCTAGGTAATCAATCTGGCCAGCCAGCTTGGCAGCGTGCGCTTCTTAGGGATCTGGGACATACGCTCTTCGGAGGTGACAAGGGGGATTTGTCCTGGTGACGGGCTCTCCCTGGCAGAGCAGAGCTCCCCTGAGTGATGCCAGCAGTTCCTGGATCCACCCAAATGTGCAAACTGATGCTCGGGTGAAGGAGGTCCCTCTGTTGGCACAACTCTAGTGTCACGCCTCAGCATCCCCCACCAGGCAGGTGCCGCTGCTCCTCCTGCTCACCCCGAGCTGGCAGCTCAGGAGACTTCCAACACTTTTTGAAGTGATGATTTTTTTGCTTTTTTCAACAACGATTCTGCAGGCTTCTCTAGCGCTTTCCATGGAGAACCATGGACAAATTAAATTTTAACCACAATGAGCTGGCCAACAGCCTTGGTGAGAATAGTCTGGAGCCCTGGGCACCCTGCAGAATGTCCCATTGCCACAGCTGTGGGTCAGTTCTGGCTGCCAGTCTGGCTGGAAAGGGGGCAGGGAGAAAAGGACCAGCAGCCCTGGTTGTGTCCCTGGGTGCTGGCCCGAGCCTCGTGTGGGCCCAGAGCAGATTTCAGATGTGGCTGGCTCCTGGGAAGCTCTACCGCTCACCTCCGGATTTCGCTGCGAGCATCCATCAACAAATAAGAGACTGGAAGTCGAGGACCGATTTTTTCCGGCTGGGTTAGATGGGTCAGCTCCCACGGAGGTCCGTCTGAGAATGAAGAGCAAACAGCTCCTGACGAGCAGAACTGCCGGCCAAAGGCAAGTTAGATGAAAACAGCCGTGGCAGCGCCTCGGCGAGGGGTCGCTCGCTCAGCTCGGGCCTGCAGCCTCTTCAGCTGGGTTTTACAGGGAAAGAAGCAAAAGGCAAAGGCAAAGACCCAGAGAGGTTTGCACCTCTGCCATCCTCATCAGCTTTTCCTGGAGACGGCCGTGGCCCCTGGAGCGCAGAGCCGGGCGAACAACCACGGGTGCACGAGCGGGAAAATGATGCTTCCGAGGTGGTTGATTTCCCCATGTGCCTTTCCCCGGGCAGGAACGTTCCTCAATCCTAGAAATATATTCAAGTGAGGAATGAGTCATCCTTCCTGCCAGGCACTCTAACCTGCCGTAATTGAGACATGTAAATCTTGCATGACCTATTATAATTAGCTTATGCTATATCACCATCTCAGCGGATTAGACGGCAGCGAGATGAAGACTCCCCCGCCGCAGCCGCAAGACAAGACGGTGAATAAGAGGATCCTCTCTCAGCGTGAACTGATTTAAATTGGAAGCAACGCAGCTCCTCTGCCATGCTGAGAGGGATCATTTCCAGCGTCTTCTTTCCAGGTAACTGGCGTCAAGGCCACAGTTAGCAACAGCCCTGGGCTCCAGAGATGCTCCAGAGGCCTACAAATGGGCCCAGGAGTGGCCTTGTTCGTGGAATTGTAGAGGGGAAGGCTCAGTGACCTTACACTGTTTTCCGCGCCTGAACCCTGCCAGTGGCCATGGCAATATAGGGCCATCAGAAGCCTGATATCCATTGTCAGCCTGAAATGCAGGAACATGCAATGTTTTTAAGCTTTGGAGACCCACAGGAGTAAGGTGAGGGATGCTGAAGCTGCGTGTGTTGCGCGCTGGAGCCGCCACAGGAGGAAGAAATGTGAAGGCATTATCCAAAGCAGGCAGGCAGCTGCTGCTGCTGCTGCTGCTGCTGGCTGCTGCTGCTGCTGCTGCTGCTGCTGCTGCTTGCTCTGCTGCTGCTGCTGCTGCTGCTCGGCGGGGGAGTCAGGCGGCACTTGGCACTGATTGTCACTTCCTGCTGATGGGCGACAGGCACTGCCCACCTCGGGAGCCACACAGCGCTCGGCTCTCACCCGCGAGGGCGCAGGCAGGGTCACTTTGCTCTCACACCTGGGCAACTGGGACAGGGACACCCCCGGGACCACCAATCCAGAGAGACCTCTGCTGCTGTTAGGCCCACGAACCAGCCAGCTGCAAAGGAGGTTTTGAGGGAAAATCATGTCCTGAAGGTCTTGGGAGACAACATGCCCTTTGGGTTGGGATCCCTGCTGGAGAGATCCTTTGGAGGCGATCGAAGGCTGCCATGTCACTAACAGGGGGAAACTAAAAGAAATTTAGGAGAAGGTGTGGTAATCACCAAATGAATTATTTTCTGGCATTTTAATCACTCAATAACAGCTGGAATTTGCTTGGCTGAAGAAGACGGACTGCAGTTCAGCTTGTCATGGAAGTGAAACTCAAAAGATTTCCCTGACCTAGGAGGCATTCCCATGAAAAGCCTCCCACTCCTATTAGAACAAGCCTCGGACTTCCCAAAAGCCCTGAACATCATCTCCACAGGATGAACAAATCCCAGTGCACCCCTCGCTCATCTTTGAGGCGCCCCGGGAGAGCCCCTGGGAGCCCCTGAGTGCCTGCTGGAAGGGAAACTCAGGAGTGGGGGATGCTGCTGGGGGTGCCCCGCCAATTCCCTCCAAGAATTCCTGTTTCCTCAATCTTTGTGTCACTGAGCACAGGGGCTGCGCCAGAGTCACCATCGTGGGGTTTGGGGTGGGAATGGCCCTGCCATCCACGAACATCATCCTGAGGACAGGGATTTGGGGTGGGAATGGTTTTATAATCCAGACATCCTAATCCCAAGGATGGGGAGTGGGATTGGATTGTCATTCACGGACAAAGAGCCTGGTTCAAGGGATGGAATTGGGGTAAGGAATGGCACTGCCATCCAGAACATCATCCCCAGGGACGAGGGTTTTTATTTAGGGTGGGCAATGGTTTTATAATCCAGAACCATCCATCCTGAGGGACACGGGATTGGGAGTGGGAATGGTCCTGTCACCAGAACATCCATCCTGAGGGACAGGGATTTTGGGTGGGAAGGGTTTTATAATCGCAGAACATCCATCCCCCAGGGATGGATGAGCCCTGGTCCCAAAAGATAGGGGATTGGGGTGGAATGGTCACGACAGGACACAGAGTCCCTGTCCCAGGGATGGGGGTTTGGGGGTGGGACATGGTCATACAGGACACAAGAGCCTGGTCCCAAGGGCATGGGGATTTTGGGTGGGATGCCCTGCACATCCAGAACATCCATCCCTCGAAGGAACATAGGATTTGGGGTGGGAATGTTTCCTGTCGTCCAGAACATCCCTCCTGAAGGATTGGGATTGGGGTGGGAATGGTCCTGTTCATCCAGAACATCCATTCTCACGGATGGGATTGGGGGTGGGAATGATCATTGAGGACAAAAAAGGCCCTGGTCCCAAGGGATGGAACTTTGGGTGGGAATGGTCCTGTCATCCAGAACTCTATTCCCAGGGATGGGGATTGGGGTAGGAATGGTCACACAGGACACAGATCCTGTCCCCAGGGATGGGGGTTTGGGGTGGGCAATGGCCTGTCATCAGAACATCCCTCTGAAGGAATTGGATTGGGGTGGGAATGGTCCTGTCATCCAGAACATCGCATCCCCAGGGATGAGATTGGGGTGGGAATGTTTTTATAATCCAGAAACATCATCCCCAGGGATGGGGATTTGGGGTGGAATGGTCATACAGGACAAAGACCTGGTCCAAGGGATGGGGATTGGGTAGAATGGTCTGTCATCCAAACATCTCTCTGAAGGATTGGGATTTGGTGGGGAATATCTGTGCATTCCAGAAGCATCCTCCTGCAAGGATTGGGATAATTGGGGTGGGGAATGGTCTTTATAATGCAGAACATCCTCCCCAGGGATGGGATGTGGGTGGGAACGCGTCATCAGGGGACAAAGAGCCCTGGTGCCAAGGGATGGGAGTTTGGGGTTGGAATGGTCCTGTCATCCAACATCCATCCCAGGGTGGGGAATGTGGGGTGGAACGGTCATAGGAAAAGGGATGGGGATTGTCACAACAGACAAGGAGCTCCAGTCCCCAGGGATGGGGAAATTTGGTCAGGAAATGGTCCTGTCATCCAGAACATCTCTCCTGAAGGATTGGGATTGGGGTTGGATGATCACCAGAGGAAACACAGAGCCCTGGTCCCAAGGGATGGGGCCTTCTGGGGTGGGAAGGTCCTGTCATCCAGAACATCCATCTGAGGACAGGGATTTGGCGGGTGGGAATGGTTTTAATAATCCAAAGAAACATCCATCCCAGGGATGGATGAGCCCTGGTCCCAAGGATGGGGATTTGGGGTGGAATGGTCACACAGGACACAGAGTCCTGTCCCCAGGGAATGGGGGTTTGGGTGGGAATGGTCCATACAGGACAAAAGAGCCCGGTCCAAGGGATGGGGGATTTGGGGTGGGAATGCCCTGCCATCCAGAACATCCACTACCTGAGGCGGACAGGGATTTTGGGGTGGAAATGGTCATCCAGGAAAAAAAAGCCCTGGGTCCAAGGATTGGGGCATTGGGGTAGAATGGGTCCCTGTCATCCAGAAATCCCTCCTGAAGGATTGGGATTGGGTGGGAGAATGTCATCCAGAACCAAGTTCCATCCTGAGGGATGGACTGTGGGATGGGAATGATCATTGCAGGAACAAAGAGCCCTGTCCCCCAGGGATGGGGATTTGGGGATGGGAATGGTCACACAGAAGCAAAGAGGCCCTGGTCCCAAGGGATGGGGATTTGGGGTGGGAATGTTCCTGCCATCCAGAACATTACCCAAAGGGATGGGGATGGGATTGGATTGGTCGTCAGGACAAAGACCCTGGTCCCGAAGAGATGGGTTTAATTGGGGTGGAATGTTCCTGCCATCCAGAACATCCTACCGCAAGGCGATGGGGAAATTGGGCGTGGAAGTTCCTGCCATCCAGAAACATCCACCCCCAAGGGATGGGCATTGGGTGGGAGCTGTCCTGTCCCACGGAGACACACAGCCCTCCCCAGGGGGCACAGAGAGTTTGGGGTGCCCCGAGCGCTTTGCAGAGGAGGAAGGGGAAGCAGCTCCCACAAGCACAGCAGAGCAGCGGCTGCAATTCCCGCCGGGAGGAAAGGGGGCTGTGCGAAGGTGAGGAAGAGGAAGGGAGTGCTGGGGGGCTTCCCACACGCGTTCTGCAGCCCAGCCGTGAACAACAAATGGGACCGGACAGACATACCAGAAGCATTGTAACAGGCACATGGGAGCGAGAATGTGCTGCTCCCGTGCCGCCTGGTGCACAGCGAGCCCCGAAGCAAAAGGCGCTCGCACACAACACCACGCGAGGCATCCACGGGGACTTCCCCCTTGCCTTCGTTCCTGAGTGCCCAGAAAAACAAAAAAGAAATTTAACAAACCCCACATAAAAATAGAGCGAGAAGAGAGACGAGGAGAGAAGAGAGAGAGGATATATCGGCACGCACGGTGATGCGGAAATGGCTTTTGTAACATCACACTAAAAATAGTCTGGTGACTAAAGCGATGCGCGGAGGGGGAGGAAGCAGGGCTTGGAAAAGCCCGTGCTCCCGAGGATGGAGAGGAAGGCCGTAATTCAGACGCTGACCTAATTAGCGCCCAAGCAAAGCACTGAAAGAGTGTTTGATGGGGGGCTCCTTGCCACCCTCTGCTCGGCGATGGAGGCTTTGCCTACCGGGGGAATGAGGAGCCAGCTGGAATTGGGGTCCTTGGAGGGATTTTCGTGCTTTAGGGTGAGGAAGGCTCTGGGCATGCTGGAATTTGGGCCTTTTGAGGGATTTTGTGTGTCAGGGGTGAGGCAGGCTCTGTGCAGCTGGGAAATTGGGGTCCTTTGAGGGATTTTTGGGTGTTAGGTGAGGAAAGGACTCTGTGCCAGCTGGAAATTGGGGTCCTTTGGCGGGATTTTTGGTGTTTAGTGCAAGGAAGGCTCTGTGCAGCCGTGGAATTGGGGTCTTTTGAGGATTTTTGGGTGTTTAGGGTGAAGGAAAAGGCCTTGTGGCAGCTGGAATTGGGTCATTGAGGGGATTTTCGGGAGGGATTTTGGGTGACGGGATTTCTGGAGGGGACTTTTTGAGGGTGAGGATTTTGGAGGGATTTTTGGGTGTTTTAGGTGAGGAAGGCTCTGTGCAGCTGGACTGGGGTCTTTTGCAAGGATTTTTGGGTTGTTTAGGGTGAGGAAGCCTACTGTGCAGCTGGAAATTGGGGTCATTTAGAGGGGATTTTTGGGTGTTTTAGGGTGAGGAAAGGCTCTGTGCAGGCTGGAATTGGGGTCTCTTTGAGGGATTTTGGTGTTAGGTGAGGAAGTCTCTGTGCAGCTGGAATTTGGGTCCTCTTTGGAGGGATTTTGGGTGTTTTAGGGTGAGGCAGCTCCTGTGCAGCTGGAATTATGGTGTTTAGGGGTGAGGAAAGCTCTGTGCAGCTCTTGTTGTAATGGGGAGAAGGCAGGCAGGGGTGTGGGACATGAGGCAGGGCAAGCTCATGGAAGGCGCCCTACGTTATATCTAAAAATTATAATCTTCCCTAATGGAGAAGAGAAAGGATTAGCAGGGAGAGGGGGGAGCCAGGAAAGGGATAATTTGGGGCTCAGGAGCCCGTGTGGGGTGCAGTGATGAGTAGGATGGAAAAAGACGATGTCGTGACTTTGGAGATGGCCCTTTCCACTCCCCACAAGCAAACCCAGCTCCCAGCCCTGTCCAGCTAGGATCCACCGCAGTGGTGTGGAGAGGAGATTTTCCACTGGATTTTCCGGAGCTTTATTTAACCGTGTTCGTTTCCCTGTGCTTGCCGTTTCCCCTCCTGGCCGGCGGGGAGCAGGGCCCCGTGTGCCTTGGAATAACGCCACACTGCTCGCTCGATTCAACAAGCAAGAGTTGAGCAAGGATGGGAGCTGACACAGCCGGGCCCTGTGCCCGACTCCGCGTGCCCGAGGAGGAGGAGGAGGAGCAGCGAGGAAGGGGACGTGAACGTGAGCCAGCCTTGGGGTGTCATCAGCCTGTCCCTCTGCCCACAGCTGCTCCGAGGACAGAGCCCCAAAATCCTTGGGATGATCCCTGCAGGGATCCATGAGAAGCACTGCAGGCCCAAGGAGAGAGACCCGAGACTCCATGTGGGGAAACTGAGCACAGTGGTGGCAGTAGGGTCCATGGGACCTGGCAAATCAGGTTAAATTCCCTGATTTGTAGTGAAGAACACAATTTCTTCCAGCAGATCTCTCAGATCCTCCAACTACAATCCCAGAGGATGCTGAGGCACCAAACACCAACCCTGAGACTCATGGGAAGTGTGGTGCCATTTGGAGGAAAATCAAAAATTGGAATAATCAGAGATATCACAATTTTGGGGATTTCCTCCCTTTTTTTTGGCAGTAACCTAGGCAAGGGGACAGAGGGAATACGTGGGCGGTCAGGAGCAAGAGCCCTCCCTGCTGTTCTCCCATCAACGTGAAGGTATCTGGGTATTTCTCTCCATTCCCAAAAGCCGTTATCTTCGCCAGGCTTTGCCTGTAAATGACTTTAATCTTCATAAGCCCCAAAAAGCAAAGTGCTTATCGGCTGGCCCTGCTGGAGGGCACTGGCAGGAACTGGGGAGGGGGAATGTGGACAAGAAGGAGGGGTCAGTGCAGGGAGAGGAGCTCCAGCCACATCCTCATCCCCATCCATCCCTCTGAACCCGAGGTCCAGGGAAGGGGTCAGCAGCAAATCTCCCTCTGCACGCTCCATCCCACATCCTGAGCTTGCGCCGTGTCCCACCACTTCCCTGTTTTCCCCTTTAACGCCGCTCCCAAAGAGGAATACTCGTTCGATCCCGGCCCGAAGCAGGCGGAGAGCTCCTGCCCGGGGCTTGCCAAGCTGCAGCCCGGCGTTTTAAAACGCTGAAATAATTCCTCGCGGAGGAAAGCGGAACTATTCTAAACCTGCCAGAAAACGCCACCTCCACCCGGTCCCCTCCAGGATTCCAACTGTGGGGACGGCCGGGACATCGGGCTCTCACCTGCACAGGTGGGACCAGCAGGAAGGCAGCGAGGTTCAGCCAACAGCCCCAAACTGCTCCGCCCAAAGCATCAGAAAGTAAAAAGTAAAATGCCTGGACTAAAGGGAGCTCTGGCATCATTTCATCCCTGTCACAGCAATTCATCCGGCAGCATGGAGCCAAGTGATGCCCAGGCTGCTCCCTCCTCACTGATTTGGGGGGAGATAAGGGGTCAGCCCCACTCTTTCCCCTGCCAGGGGCCCCGGAGCCCGCTGGCAACAGAGGGGGGCCGAGGCGGGGTGTGCCGGCGTCCGTATTGGAATGGTTTTTTATTACAGTTTTTAATCTCACAGTCGGTAGCAATTACATGAGAATAAAAGCCACTGGAAGGACTGGAAAAAAAGGCCTCTGGAGACAGATGCATAACATTCGCAACGAGTCTTAAAAGCAACAACAACCCAAAAAAAGAAAAAGCGTCTGGGGGGACGTCAAGCGCCGCGCTCTCCGACCGGGGCGGCGAGTCCAGCGTCTCCCCGTCAACCATCACTTCTGTCGCTGGGGGTTTCCTTTTTGTGTGCATTTCATTGGTTTAATTATTTTATATTCTCCTTTGACGAGCCTTCTTCTCTCTTTCTTTTCTTTTTTTTTTTCCTTTTTTTTTTTTCTTCTTTAATTACCTTAAAAAATAAGATTCGTACTTAGTAAAAACGCCCAACGCTCCAGCTGGGCCGCTTGCTCGAAATAATAACAAAAACAACGACAAAAAAACCCCAAAAAACAAAAGAAACCCAAACAATAAACGCTCCCCCCAAACCGAGAAAATAACAAAATACCCCACAAAAATTAAAAAAAAAACACAGTGTGGGAGAACAATGAAACCAAAAAACCCCAAACCTGAAAAATAAAAAAAAAAAACTAGACATTTGGAAGTTTGGAAGCAACGCGGGGAATTAGAGGGGGCACCATACCCCGGGCTCCTCCTGGTGCCGTGGTGGCAGGGGGGCTGAGCACGACCCCGTTCCCCCCCCAGCGTGGTCCCTGCAGCTGTGGGGTGGCAGAGCCCCCTACAGGTAGACGCGCCTTACCCTCTTTGATATGCACTGAGCGGTTCACTGGCGCTGGTGGACCAAGGGGACGCCGGTGGCCGGGGTCCAGCGTCCAGCACTTCTATCATCACCCAATATATCGTAGACGACGGCCGGACATCGCGTCCACTGGAGCATCCATCCTTGTAGCCCTTCTCCACGCGGGGCAACCACGTTCCTTCAGGGGCTGTGGGGAATTCGGCGTCAGGGGAGGGGGCTCTCCCCCAAATCTGGGCGTCAGAGCGTCCCCCCAAAAAATCTCAGCCCCTGGGGGTGCTCATCACCACATTCCTCGGAATAACGGCACTCGCCCGAAGGAGTAGATTTCCCAGAGGAGATCCACAACTCCAACGTCGACTTGGTGGAGAAATTTCTGCAGAGAGAAAGCAGGCTCAGGCGGGGTGTGGGATCTACGCTCCACAGAAGATTGTGGACTTTGGGTTGGAACCAGGAGTGTTTGGAGAATTCTTTTGTGTGGATCAGAGTTTAAGAAACAAACTCTGGCGCTCAATGAAAGTTATTCTTATGCTTTTCCTGCTTTGCTTTGCTTTTCCCATGCATATCCTGCCAACATAAAACAAATGTTTGGGTGACTTTAGCTAATGTTTCAGGTTTAGATACCATATCTGGTTTGTCAATGTTGGCCCTGCCACTTATTTTCCACGCTTGTTTTGGTTGGTGTGCAGTAGATGTTTGGCCAATACCTAAAAGATATCAAAAAGCCTGTATGCAGGCACATTTATGGGACCATCCCCAAATAATTTAGATGCATGCGGAGAGTGGGCTTCCTCACTTCCAAGCATCTTCTGAGCCTCAAGAATTAGAATATCCTTGAAGCTCTATGTACATGACCTATTGGACGTCAAATTGATATTATACACAAAAAAGATGGATCTTAAGCTAAGATGTTACACCCTTTCACAGCATATTTTTAAAAAATCAGACCTCACTGGTGCACTATCCTTTAAATTCAATCTGCATTTAATATTTCCTTCCAATTACCGTGGTGGAATGTCTTTCCATTTGTGGAGACAGAGCTGGCCTGCCCTATTCCCAGCACACAATCACAGGACGAGGGTGGCAAGGATCCTTCCCCACCCTCAGGGCGAGCTGCTCTGGGGGTCAGGCAGTGCCAAGTGCACTCCAGCACCATCCCTCTGGAAGCCTGGGATGGTTCCCCTTCCTCAGCTTCCACCAACCCCAGCCCCTCTGCTCTGCTCCCACCCACCTTTTCTCTAAGTGCTTCTGGTAGCTGTCCACTTGACAGGCAGCCTTGCCTGTGTCCTGTTGTGGAGGAGGCTTCTTGGTGAGTTCCGAAGTCGTGACCTTGGCCGATGTTTGTCACTCCGAGACCAGCACATTGCACCCCCTGGCCGCCAGGGCTCCCGGTGCTTGCGAATTGTTGGCCTTCCAGGTACTCCATGGCTTCCACAGACATCTCTCGGAGGGGGTGGTGGCACAAAGGGGGTTGGCAGGGCGGCACCAAAGCGCGGGGGGGGCGGGTCAGGGGGTGGCCGCCTTGCCTGGTACTACAAGGAGAACTTGAGACAGGAACACTCTCCCCCGAGCAACCGACCGCACTCATCCGCCCGGAAACACCGCAGGTAGTCTACTAGGCTGGCCCTGGCAGCAAGGGATGACAGAGAGAGGGGTCAGCAGGGCCAAGCAGCCACTCTGCTGCCCCCCTCTCTCACAGGGCACGGACAAGGGATGACACCCCCTTGTGGACAGGAAAAAACCCAGGGGGGGGGGGGGAAGATGTCCTTTAAGAATAGGGCAGGAACCCAGGGAGGAATGTCCCTCTCTATGTAGGAAGAGGGACCAGGGATTGAGTCCTCCCTCGTCGGCGGCATAAACCCAGGGATGATGTCCTTTAAACCGGGCAGAATCTGGAATGATGTCCCCTTTTAGATTAGGTGCAGGACTCGGAATGATGTCCTCCTATGGGGCAGGACCAAGGGAATGGTCCTTTAAATGGGGTAGGACAGGGAATGATGTCCCCTCCATCAAGGGCAGGAACCCCAGGGAGAATATCCCTTTAGAATAGGGCGAGGACCAGGGAAGACTGTCCTTTAGGAGGGGCAAGACCCAGGGACGAGATGTCCCTCCTTTATGGGCAAGGACCCAAGGGACGATCTTCAAAACAAGGGGCAAGGACACAAGGATGATTGTCGCTCCCTCATGGGGCAGGACCCAGGGATGATGTCCTTTAGGATGGGCAGAGCAGAAGGAGATTTCCCTTTAGATGGGCGCCCGGACCCAGGAATGACTGTCCCTTTAGGATGGGGCAGGACCCAGGGATGATGTCCCTTTAGGATGGGGCAGGATCAGGGCAGATTCCTTCCCTCATGGGCGTAGGACCAGGGATGATGTCCCCCTATGGAGCAGGACTCAGGCCACATTCTCCTTTATGGGACAGGACCCAGGGGAAGGATGTCGCTTTAAATGAAGGGGCAGGACAGAGCGATGATATTCCCTCCCCAACGGGCAGATCTGGGGAATGCCACCCACCGGGAGCCAACCTGGGACACGGGACCATGCCACCTGCAGCCCCCCTGTGTCCCAGAGAGATCAGCCCAAGCTGGCTGCCCAGCCGTGCCCAGGGTGAAGCCAACCCAGGAGCATGGGGGGACAAGGGGAACAGAGTGGGAGGGCAGCGTGGGCTGCGTGGGGTCTCACTTGGCCATGTACTCGGTGAGATGTAAGGCCACTCTTTCCTCCTCCACACTCCACCCCAAGCCAGCTTCACGCAGGTTGCTGTGTCGGAGCTTGCCTGCACGGCGAACAGCAGGGCTCAGCAGGGGTTTGGGAACAACAGGGGTGTAGGGGGCCACCCAGCCGCTGCTGCAGGGACAGAGGTGCCCCTCCTCACGCCTGAGTCCCCCCAGCGAGGGTGACACTCACGTCATGAGGAACGCCTCTGCCAGGAAGGCCTGCGCTGTGGCGTCGTTTATGCACTTCACGGCGACTTTGTTCGCCCGGTAATCCCCAGCATCACCGTCTGCGCCCAGGAGGAGTACGGAGCACAGGAGCACTGGGAAGCTCCCAGCCTCCTGGGGCCCCACAAGCAACACAGGAGCCCCCAACCATCAGGGCCACCACGGGCTGGGGCCAAGCGGGCTCACCTCCGAAATTCCTTTGCCAATGATTCTGTAGGCAACTGAAGTCTTACATGTTGAGGGGACCCGCCGCCGTGCACGAGGGTGGAGAAGGGGGAGTATGGGGGGTGCTGGGGAGGTGCCCAGGGGCAGGGGAGGGGGCGCCACGGCCCACTCACTACGGGAGACTCGTCCTGTTGCTGCGCACCGTGCCTCCATCAGCTGGTTTGATGAGTGCGGGTGCAGAGCCGCTGCGTCCGTTGGCTGTAATGCTGGGGGGACACAGCGCGGCGCGGGTGACACCCGGACAGGGGTGCGGTGACACCCAGCGGTGCCGGGCTTCCGAGGCTCCACCAGGTGGGCAGCACGAGCGCACGGACCAGGCCTGGTGGCGGGAGAGCCCTGTCCCTCCATCCTCCTCCTCCTCCTACCTCCTCCCTGGTACCCCAGCATCCCCACCCAGCAGAGAGGGCGAGCACCCACCGCCTCCAGCACCTGCAACCCCACAAGCAGCTGATTCGTCCCCACAGGCACATTCCAGCGGTGGCCTCACCTCCACCAGCTGCCATTGAGGTTCTAAAGTAGACCTCCTCGTCGATGCGAGCTTGCTGGAGGAAGTAGATGATGCGGTAGTGCTCCACGCTTGCCTCGCAGCTGACGCACAGCGTGTAGTCCCGGGTGTTTGGTGCTCTCCCGCCACCAGGGACAGCCCCGTCTCGGGGGGGTACAGGCCAGTCCCTCTCCGCCTGCTCCCGGGTGATCTTTCCCGTGGAACCACCTGCAGGGCCGTGTCAGGGTGGGGTGGAGGGCTGCCTCGCCCCACCGTGGGCTGTGGGTGGGGGTGCAGCAGCTTTTGGCCCTGCCTGCGTGGTACGGCGCCTCCGGTCCACGGTGCTTGCTGCTCGCGTGTGCCCACCACCCTGGGACACAGATCCTTCCGTGGCATCTGCTCTCCCCTCTCTCCTGCTCCCCTCCTCCCTGGCCCCAGCTGGGACTCTGTCCCTCTGCCACACCCCAGGAAGGCTTCCTCCTCCAGCCTCCCAGAGAGTCACTGGCAGCTCTGGGATGCAGCAGGAACATCAAACCGTGCCTGTCTCCCATCCTCCGTCTACAGACCCACTCCAACCTATCCTCTTCCTCCACGCTTTTATCAAACCCTAGGTTGAGCTAACCCCTAACCCCAGTATACCTAACCCTAACCCCAGCCTTGGGTAAAAAAAAACAAAACAATTTAAACCACACCCAACTATTGAATCACCTTCCCGCCATGCGGGCTAGCTCCTAATCAGCACTCAAGGAGCTTCTGCTCTACGCAGTAAATCCAATCTCAAACCACACGTCCCTGTGAGGAATGTCCCCTCTGTTGGGACACAGCTCTGGCCACAGGGATGCTGCACGCCCAGACCCTGGCTGGGTACTCACGGCATTGAGGCTTGAGCTTTGATGCCAGCTTTGACCCCTCCCGCTGTCTCACCCGTTAGTTAAGCAGGAATGATGCCTCCCTGCCCACCTTGTTCTTCGCCCTTGTACAAGTTTGGGATCCTGATGGGGACGCAGGATTCACAACGAGCCACGGCCCCTGGCATTCCCACCCGCAGGAAGCCCTCTGGGGTTCCCTTGCTGGCAGCACGGAGGATGGGATGAGCGGGCATTGGGGTCGGTAGCTGGTGGCCCTAACAGAGCTCACTGGAATCCCCTTCCAACCTGCCAGGCATGCCAGAGGTCCCCAAACCCCCAGAGCCCTCTTTTTCCTTCCAGAGAGGCCCAGCACCGCTGCCTCTCCCATCTAGCCGCTCCTCACCTCCCGGAGGCACTCGCCTTTTGGGAGAGAACCTTAACTAACGAAGCCATGAATGTACATTAACCAAGCTCCGGCCAGATTCACATCCAGCAGGACTGCAGGACACAAGGGCTGCCCACTGGCACGTGTCAAGGGGTGCAGGAAGGGACAGCCACCTTGGTGCAGCCACGATGGCTGAGGACGTCTCCTTTGCTGAAGGGCAGGTTCACTGCTCGGCGGGCTAGCCGTGGAAGTTGTAACTTGGCCCGGGACTTACATTCTGTACCGATGGCCACACGGCCTGGCAGGAGCAGGGATGCCATCAGAGCCACTGCCCGAGCGTGCCACCCACCCCTGGCACCCCTGACCCTCGGGGACCCCCTCAAGATGGGCAACAAAAGAGAGAGTACTCTATCTAAACAACTGTCCCACAGGTCCCTCCCCGAGCGCTGGGGCCACTCTGGATGGCTCCATCATGACTGAGCCAGCCTCAATGAGATGGCTCCATGCCCTCCTCTCCTCACCCAAGCTTCACTGCCATCCCTGACATCTCTCTCAGGAGGTCTGGTACTTTTTTAGGGCAGCGACTCTCACAGGGGGACAACGTCACTTGGTACCAGGACCTGCACGGGGGAAAGGATGGCTTGAAGAAGGGGCACGCAGAAACGAGGCACCAGCTGAAACAGGGCACGGCGGGCATGAGGTGAGAGGGGATGCAGCACCCCTCAAAATTCCCCAGGCCAGGTGAGCATCTCACTTCCCTCCAGAACAGGTCCTGCATCCAAAATATCCCAAACTGAGGGAAGTGGAAGCTCGGGCCGCTCAGCCCCTGCAGTCGGGTGGGAAGCAGCTTTGCTCACTACGGATTAGGAGGCATTTGCATGGATCCAGCGTTCTAAGAACTGAGTTTTTGAGTCAGCATCTGCACAAGGAAAAGTCAGTGCAGCGTGGAGATTGCCCAGAGAAGGGAAGTGAACAGAGATGACTTCCAGAGTCCACCCACTCCTCTCCCAGGAACACAGGCCAGAGCCCTGCTCTCCCTGGATGGACCCACACAGTTGGAAACTCCGAGCCTGGAGCTTCCCAGGCCCTGGGATCTCCAAAAGAAATAACCAATCATGCTTCCCTGCAGCATAAAAACCGCGGGGGGCTGTGAACGTGCAGCTCCCTGAAGCCGCAGGGATGTGCTGCCCGGGGTTTGCTGGCTGCCCTGGGAACGGCTGCTGTGGGAGGAGGGGGAACATAACCCAGCTTATATCCTGTCCGCTTCAGCCCCCCGGCACGGATGAAATCACCAGCCCACAATCAAACCAGGCTTTTCTTGGCTGGCGGCACCGGTTGGCTCCTCGTGCAAGCCCGCTGGGCCGGGCACAGACGAGGGACACCAGACAGAGCAACCCCAAAACCCCCAGCCCAATCATCGCTGAATCATCCCTCCCCCTGGGGTCACCGCCGGCAGCGCTGCCAGTGGCGCCAGTCAGGGCGGGAGTATTTTTGGGAAGGAGGAAGTGAAACGAGGGGCAAGGAGGAGGACAGGAGATAAGGGGCACGAAGCTTGAGGGAGAAAGCTCGGTGAGACACGTGGCCCTGTTTTTCCACCACGTGCACACACCTTCCGGAAGAAAAGAGCCGCACGCTGCCCCCCAGCCACCTTACGTCACCTTGCCAGCGCGGGGACACGGACACACGGCCCTCTGCTTTTTGGCAGAACAAGTGAGGTGGGATGTTCACACCACAAACCAAGAGTCTGGGGAGCTGACGAGGTGTTTCCATTCACCCACAGTGCTGGGTAGGGTTTCTTTGCACAGCCAGCCCGGGGAAAGCTGGAAGATGGCACCCAAACCCAGCTGGTGGGCAACCTTGGGACACTGCAGAGTTATGCCAGGATCCAGGGGAAGGGCAAGGCCGGCAATTCTGGGTGGGAGCACCATGGGATCCACAACTTGTGAACCCAGAAACGTTCCCAGCTCCAACCCCCTGCTTCCAAAGCCGATTTTTGCTTTAAATTTTGCATTCTACACCTGGTGGAACTAAGATTATCCAGCCAGGGGTCTGGACTCCCAACCTAGGTCTGAAACGCGTGCAGCAGACAGACAAAACTCCAGGGAAAATAAAGCTCGGCTCTCTCAGGCCTGCGGAGCGGATTCTAGCTGAAGCTGGAAGACGAGTTTAAAGGAGTGGGATTCCCATGGCTGGGGCTTTTCGACCTGGTTTCCCCATGCAGGTCCCCATGGGACAACGCGAGCACAGGCTGTTATGCCTTCAAGGAGCTCCAGCCCCAAATGCCCTGAGTCGAGCCGCTTCCACCGGCCAGGCTTGTTTCCAAACAGCCCAAAAAATCAGCCCAGGATGGAGGTTCACACAGTGGAAAAACCTGGATGCCAGGTGCAAGTGGGTGCCAAAGGTTCACCCCACGTTTCCCACCCGTGCAGAGCTTGAATCCTCCCCAGCCCCAAAGGCTGCTTGTTTGGGCTTTCAGCTCACGGATCGTCACCAAGCATTTATATGTTGAATAAATGACAGCCAAGGAATACAACAAAATTAATAGCCTGCTTCATAAGAGAATTTTTTTTTCCCTGCTAAAGAGGAAACTGCCTGAGCAAACCCACCAAGAACACGCTGCAGCCAGCCCAGCTTTCTTTATCTTCCCCAGCCATCGTCGTGGTATTCATGGCACAGGACTGTGCTGTCTGTAATAACTCAACACAATAAATCTGCCTTTCAGTTAAAGAGGGAGGTGCGTTCCAACACCAAGACAGCTCCCTCGGCCCGACACAGGCCTTCCTCCTCTGACCTCATTCTCTTTTTAATCGTCAACCCGCCTCATTATCCTTGCCCCTCGAAGCGAGGCTTTCTGAGGAAGAGCGAGGAGGGAAACCCACACGGGGCAGCTGCCAAAGCAGCCCCCAGGCCCCGTGGGACAGCAGCGGTTCCTGCCCGCCTCACCCGGGCCAGCCCCGGCCCGTGCCGCATCCCTCGGGATGCTGGGCTCTGGGAGAAGGACCTTGGAGATGCTGCCGAGGGCTCCACAAGCTTCAAGCAGCATCCTAGTGCCTGCCGGGGAACCGCGGCATCGCCCCTCTCTCCTCCAGCAGGATGTGCAGCAGCACAATGAAAGAAATTAATAACCATTAAAAAAAATTAGCCAGGAGCAGCCGGCTGATTGAGGCAAAAAGAGCCAGCACTGGGTTTGGCTGTTCCAGCCTGCCAGGCCAGGGTTTGTTCCTTCTGCAAGGCTGACAAAATTGGAGTCAGGTCGTGCTCAGATGAACGCAAACCCAGCTCCCTTGTCTTGCCCAGCAGAGCACTCCTGGGCATCTCATCCCCCAGGTCCATCCCCACGGGCCTGCTCCTGCATTTCAGCCTGTGGGAAGCCGGCCTGGCAGCCACCGGAAGCCGGGCAGCGCAGGTAACAGCCACACCTCTGGAGAATCCAAGGGCAGACTGGGAAGACGAGCTGGGGACAAAGCGTTCCTCTCATTAATCAAAAATAAATTTATCAGCTCCGTGCCAGAACCACGGCAGGTTGGAGCAGGAGTTCTGGGACTCCACAGGAGCACCATCACCACGGGCTGGGCAGGTGAAGGATAGCTGCATCTCAGGGTCAAACCCAAGCAAAGGGTGAGGGGCAAGCACCTGCCCAGCCAAGGATGACTGCATGTTGAAAATGAAGTTTGATGCCGCACAGAAGCCTATCCCAACGAGGAACAGTGTGTGGGCATCCACCCACACCCACCACCTCCCGTGCATCACCTCCAAATGAAACTCCTTTAAACTTCAAAAAAACACCAAAGAAAAAAAAAATCCCAAACCACCCCCAAACCAGAACAACATCCTCCGCTCTGAAAGATGTATCTGCTGTTATACTTACACGAACACCTACGATTACTCTAATCGTAAAGAAAAATGTTCCTCCTTCAGTTGCGCCCGCCATGCTCGTCAGGCTTTTCGGAGTGCTCCCCAAACCTAAGCCCGGCCGGGTGCCCTGCTGCACAAAAAACAGGGGCGGAAGGAGCTTCTTGTTTCCAGGGGTTTTGAAATTCTTTTAGAAGAGAAAGAGAGAGGATGCTGCTGGTTCAGAGAGCTGGAGGGATACATGAGACGGTGAGGCGCTGGGAGAGAAGCTTGCTCCCAGCCCCGAGCCAATCTGCCAAGACGATTTCCTGGTCCCCTTTACCTTACAACACTTCACCAGGGTGACTCTTCCACCAGAAATCACCCCAATGTCCCCTTCCCAGGTGCTGGTCCCACCTGGGGACAGGCAGAGGCGTTGGAGCTGGGGCACGTAAGGGTTTTTTTGGCAAAACGCCTGCTCAAAACTTGAAAAAGCTGGGGCAGGCAACTGTCAAAAGCGCAAAGAGGCCACCCCAAAACTCCCCAAAAACTCCCTGCCTTACGGCTGGGGTTACCCCACGGCTCCAAGCACTCCCACGAGGAGCGATGGGATCTCCCAAACCTCTTCCGCATCCTTCCGGGGACCTCTGGGACACTCCTGCCTCGCACGTGATGGGGGCCGATGCTCGTGCGGGGGTCGCAGTGGAACACAAAACCCCTGTCCGGGAGGAAGGCTCGCCATGCCTCCTCCTCTCCCTCTCCCCCCAGCACCTCACACCTCCCATCGCCTTTTTTTTTTTTTTTTTTTTTGGGGACTTTTTTGATTTATCGGGGGACTTCTTTTTTTTTTTTTTTCCGCTCGATTGGCAACAACCCTTTCGCTCATCGCTACAACACGAGCACAAGCCGCTATAAATAACCGGCCGCCGCCTTATTGCCCAAAAAAAAAATAAATAAAAACCCAACCAAAAAACCAAACAAAAAAAACCCCCCCCAAAACCCAACATAAACAACAACAACAAAAAAAGCGCCCATTTCAAACACTTCAACCAAGAAGGCGCCGCAACCCCTGCGAGCAGCCGGACTGAGCCCGCGGGCTTTGTACGGGATGGGGATGCAGCGGCGGGTGAGGCGGTACCCCGGCGGGCGTCGGAAGCCCCGCAGGCATCCTGCTGTGCGGGGTCGCTCTCCGTGCCCTGCGGGACGGGAATGCGGGCGCGGGGTCCCCGGGGACTGGGCGGCGGGGGGACGCGCCCCCGGTGCGGCGGTCACCGGGGGTCACGGCGGGGCCGCGGAACCCGCCCCCCTCCCCCGGCCATTCGCGCGCCCGCCGTTCCGCCGCTGCCCTGTCAGTGACTCACCTCCGTGCGGGCAGCGGGCATCAGCCGGCCGCCGGCTGCTCCATGCGGCACGCCGCCGGGGCCTCCGGCTCGGGCTGGGCCGGACGGGGAGCGCGGGGGGCGGGAAGGGGCGCGGGGGAAGCCGGAGCGCCGCGCCTTCGCCGGAGCGCGGGCGAGGGCCCCAGACGCGCGGACGATGGTCGCGGGGGCTGCGGGGGCGGGCGGGGCGCGGGGGTCCGGAGGGCGGGGCCGGAGGGCGGACCGAGGGAGGAGAGGGAAGGAGGAGGGACGGAGGGAGCGGCGCCACGAACCGGACGCCCCCAGGTGCAGCGCGCATGCGCCGCCAGCACCGCGCCGGGGGGGGCGGGGCAGCGGAGAGTCGCGCACGGCAGCCACTGGCGTCCACCGCGCAGTGCCACAAACCGGGGCACGCGGGACAGAGGGACCGGCAAGGCCCAGAGGACGCGACAGCCGGGACGAGCGGACAGACAGTTGGACGAGCGGAACAGCGACAGCGGGACAGCCAGAGACGAGTGAGCCGAAGCGAGGACAGACAGAAAGCGGGGATAGAAAGACCGACCGCGGAACGGCGGGACACAGGGACGCGACAGCGGGGATCAGAGACCGAACAGACGGGAACGAGAGCGGAACACGCGGCGAGCACAGCGGACCCGCGCCGCGACGTGACACGACACCTGGGAGCGGGACACGCACCGGGAACGGGACACGCACCGGGAACGGCACAGGCAGCAGCACCGGACGCCCCCATCGGTACTGCATCCCACAGGCACCCGGGGGGACCGCATAAGCGTAGTGGAACCTACTAGTGGACAGAGGTTTGTTCCCACGCACCCGCAAATGGGAACGTCCCCTGAACCGGGAACAAAAACGGGAGCGGCCAGCGGGAGCCGCCACCGGCAGCGGGGCTGCCACTTGCGCCGCATGAAGGGACCGGTAAGGGACGCCGCACACTGCCCACGTGAGCAAACAGCGGCCACGGATCGCGCTGGGACGGGACCACGCCCAGGAGCAGCATCGCGGCCGTGGGCGCTCTGGTTTCCTGCCCGGTGTCGTGCTCACATGCGGTCCAAAGTAGTACTGAAATGATGCTAAACTGGCAGTATACAAGAATACAAAGCGTTACCAAAGTCTATTAACTGACATACGTTAAAATGGTCAAATCGACAATGAGAAAATATAATTAATATAATATCAATATATATTTACATATAATATTAAATAACTATATATGTAATATCACCATAATATAGTTATACACTACAATAACATAACATAATATAAAATATAAATATAATAAAGATAATATAATATAATTATATAATATATATATAATATATTATATATAATATATATAATATAATAATTATAAGATATAATATAATCTACATATATATAATATAACTATAATATAATATAAATATAATATATAATTTTTATATCTTTAAGTCCAGTTCCAACACTAGCCCATTCTTGATCATGTGATCCTAGGAGTATTATAATGTAGAATTATTGGGTTATTAATAGTAACACATAATGCAATAAAATTGCTCAAATAAGTAATATAATATATACAATCGGCATCACATTAAACATATCAGAGAGCCATACACATATTATAATGTTCATGTAAGACGTGCATACTCATCATAGCTGAGAATAAAATTAATCAGAATTAAATAGGTGTCTTTAAAGGTACTTCAACCCAACCCAATTCCCTGATTCCCTGGGGGACACAAGGGACCTCAGCGGGACAGGGAAGCGCCGGGGAATGCGCAAGCACCATGAGGAGGGTCCCAGCACCGCGAAGGAGCGGATCTGCAAAAGCAGCCCATCTTTAGGAATCACAGTCCTCTGCTCCACACGGGGACGCAGGAAAGATCCGAGGGGACGCGTACTGCCGGTACAGCCCCGAGCTCTCCCCCGGCGTCTGGAAACGTTCCTCCTGGCCTCGGGAGGGTGGTAAGGAGGCTCATCCTCTCCAGGCTCCTTCTAGGCAGGAAACTCGACAAGACAGCATGAACAGTGCTGCCAGAAATGACACCGCGGTCAACCGAGCCAGCACACCCCGCCCCGTGCTGCCCCGCAACCCACACCGGTCCTGCCGCTGCCCTGCAACGCACGCCAGCTCTGCCTGCACGTCTCGGCCTAGTTTGGGGTGTACTGCGGGAACCAGAATCCACAAAATCCTCCATCAAAATGGCACAACGCTGGAGCCTGAGAGCCCCCTCCGGTGGGGAACAACCGGGGCGCCACGCACCCAGCTCGGTGGGGAATGGTGGCCCCAGCCACGGGTCGTTCCGTCCCATCCGAGCCAGAGAACGGAGGAAATAGAATCCTATTGGCATCGAGGTTTCTTCTGATCCCGCAAAGCCCCAAGACAGCTCAGCATCCCCAGGGCTGCGCGCTGGTACGGTGTGGAGAGACGACAAGGCGGTGCTGGTCCTCACTCACTCCTCACAGAAGAGTCCACCACCATGGTGGCCAGGGGTCCCAGCTGGGGCTGGTCCCTCCTGGCTC
Source organism: Sporophila hypoxantha (assembly GCA_002167245.1). Taxonomy (NCBI): domain Eukaryota; kingdom Metazoa; phylum Chordata; class Aves; order Passeriformes; family Thraupidae; genus Sporophila; species Sporophila hypoxantha. The sequence goes on from NDFG01000168.1 coordinate 291,539, forward strand.
CTCCACAGAGGACGGTTTGCCACCACTCCGTGAGTGCCACAGGGGTCCCAGCTGAGGGGCTGTCCCTCCTGGCTCCTCCACAGCCCAGGTTCAGGTGCAGACAGTGGATGAGCAGAAAAACTCCTCTTTTCCCCGGCTGGGCCACCTCAGATGGGCTCAGTTCCCTCTGGAGCCCCTTTGGATTTCCAGTCCCGGCTGGAAATTTTTCCGCTGGAAGGTCTGGGAGAAGCATGAAATATTATATTATATTATATTATATTATATTATATTATATTATGTTATGTTATGTTATGTTATACTATATTATGTTATATTACATTATATTATGTTATATTATATTATATTATATTATATTATATTATATTAATTATATTTCTCATTGTCATTTGACCATTTTAACGTTATTCATTGTAGACTTTGTAACGCTTTTTATTCTTTTACTGCCATTTTAGCATCATTTCAGTACTACTTTGGACCCATGTGAGCACACACCGGGCAGGAACCGAGGAGTCGGTCCCGGTCCCCGTGCTGCTCCTGGKGCGGGTCCCGTTCCCAGCGCGGATCCCGGTGCCGGTGTTGCTCCGGTGCAGGTGCGGGTCCCTTTACCCGTCCCCATGCGGGCGCCAGTGGCAGTCCCGTGCCGGTGTGGGTCCCGCTCCCTGTGCAGTTCCCGCTCCCATTGCCGGTGGCAGTCCCGTTGCCGCTGCCCGTTCCATTCCCGGACGCGGTGCGGGTCCGGCTCCCGCTGCCGCTCCCGGTTTTGTTCCCGGTGCGGGGGCCGTTCCCATTGCCGGTGCAGTGGGAACAAACCTCTGTCCCACTAGTAGGTCCCACTACCTGATGCCGGTCCCGGTGCCTGTGGGGATGCCAGTACCGATGGGGGCTCCGGTGCTGCTGCCGCTGCCGTTCCCGGTGCGTGTCCCATTCCCGGTGCGTGTCCCGTTCCCGGTGCGTGTCCCATTCCCGGTGCGTGTCCCGTTCCCGGTGCGTGTCCCATTCCCAGTGCGTGTCCCATTCCCAGTGCGTGTCCCGTTCCCGGTGCGTGTCCCGTCCGCGGTGCGGGTCCCGCTGTCCCCGCTGTCCCCGCCGTTCCCGCTCTCGTTCCCGCTGTCGGTCCTGCTGTCCCGCTGCCGTTCCCCCTGTCTCCGCTGTCCCCGCTGTTGGTCCCTCTGTCCCCGCTGTCGGTCCCTCTGTCCCCGCCGTTCCGCGGTCGGCCCTTCTATCCCCGCTTTCCCTCTGTCCTCGTTGTCGGTCCCTCTGTCCCCGCTGTCTCTGCTGTCCCCGCCGTTCCGCTGTCGGTCCCTCCGTCCCCGCTCTGTCTGCTGTCCCCGCTGTCCCCTCTGTCGGTCCCTCTGTCTTCGCTGTCGGTCCCTCTGTCCCCTCTGTCCCCGCTGTCCCCTCTGTCGGTCCCTCTGTCCCCGCTGTCCCCGGTTTGTGGCACTGCCGGCGGTGACCGCCAGGTGGCGCCGCGCGCCTCCCGCTGCCCCCGCCCCGCCGCCGGCGCGGTGCTGGCGGCGCATGCGCGCTGCRCTCGGGGCGCTCCGGTTCCGGGCGCCGCTCCCTCCGTCCCTCCTTCCTTCCCTCCCTCCCTCGGTCCGTCCCTCCGGCCCCGCCGCCCCCCGCAGCCCCGCACCCGCCGCGCTGGGCCCGCCGCGCTCCGGCGGCGGCGGCGGCTCCGGCTTCCCCCGCCCTTCCGCCCCCCGCGCCCCCCCCGCCGCCCAGCCGAGCCGGAGGCCCCGGCGGCGCCGCATGGAGCACCGGCGCGGCTGAGCCCCTGCCCGCACGGAGGTGAGTTCACTGACGGCAGCGGGGAACGGCGGGCGCGGACAATGGCCGGGGGGGCGCGGGTCCGGCCCCGCCTGACCCCCGGTGACCCCGCACCGGCCGCTCCCGCCCCGCCGCAGTCCCCGGGGACCCCGCCCCATTCCCGTCCCGCAGGCACGGAGAGCGACCCCCGCACAGCCAGGATGCTGCGGGGCTTCCGAGCCGCCGGGGTACCGCCTCCCCCTGCCGCTGCATCCCCATCCCGTACAAAGGCCCGCGGGCTCAGCCGGCTGCTCGCAGGGGTTGGCGGCGCCTTCTTGGGTTGAATGTTTGAAAATTGGGCTTTTTTTGTTGTTGTGTTTTTGTTGGTTTGGGGGGGGTTTTTTGTTTGTTTTTTGTTGGGTTTTTATTTATTTTTTTTTTGGGCATAAGGCGGCGGCGGTTATTATATAGCCGCGCTGTTTGCTCGTTGTAGCGATGAGCGAAAGGGGTTGTGCCATCGAGCGGAAAAAAAAAAAAAAAAAAAGTCCCCCGAAAAATCAAAAAGTCCCCAAAAAAAAAAAAAACGCATGGGAGGTTGTGAGGCTGGGCAGAGGAGGAGGAGGATGGCAGCCTTCCTCCCGGGACAGGGGTTTGTTCCCACTGGACCCCTGCAGGAGCACGGCCCCATCCTGGCGAGGCAGGGAATGTCCCGAGAGGTCCCCGGAGGGATGCAGGAGGGTTTGGGAGCATCCCCATCCTCCCTCGTGGGAGTGCTGGAGCCGTGGGGTAACCCCAGCCAAGRCAGGGAGTTTTGGGGAGTTTTGGGGTGCCTCTTTGCCCTTTGACAGCTGCCTGCCCCCAGCTTTTCAGTTTTGAGCAGGCGTTTGCCAAAAAAACCCTTCCGTGCCCCACTCCACGYCCTGTCCCTGTCCCCAGGTGACAGCACCTGGGAAAGGGGACAYTGGGGTGATTTCTGGTGGAAAGTCACCCTGGTGAGGTTTTTGTAGGGTAAAGGAGGACCAGGAAATCATCTTTGCAATGTGGGGCTGGGAGCAGCTTCTCTCCAGGCCTCCACCTGTCTCACATATACCTCCAGCTCTCTGACCAGCAGCATCCTCTCTTTCTCTTCTAAAAGAATTTCAAAACCCCTGGAAAAGAAGCTCCTTCCCCTGTTTTTTGCAGCAGGGCACCCGGCTGGGGCTGGTTTGGGGGAGCAGCTCCGAAACGCTGCGAACTGGCGGGCGAGATGAAGGAGGAACATTTTTCTTTCGATTAGAGTAATCGTAGGTGTTCGTTGTAATAACAGCAGATAACATCTTTCAGAGGCTGGGAGGATGTTGTCTGGTTTGGGGTGGCTTTGGGATTTTTTTTTTCTTTGGTTGTTTTTTGAAGTTTAAARGACTTCATTGGGAGGTGGATGCACGGGAGGGGTGGGTGTGGGTGATGCCCACACACCTGTTCCCGTTGGGAATGAGGCTTCTGTGCCAYCAAACTTCATTTCAACAGAGTCATCCTGGTGCTGGGCAGGTGCTGCCCCCTCCCCTGCTTGGGTTTGACCCTGAGATGCAGCATCCTTCACCCTGCCCAGCCCGTGGTGATGGTGCTCCTGTGGAGGTCCCAAACTCCTCTCCCAACCTGCCCGTGGGTCTGGCACGACTGGATTTTATTTTGATTAATGAGAGGAACGCTGTCCCCAGCTCGTTTCCCAGTGCCCTTTGGATTCTCAGAGGTGCTGGCTGTACCTGCCCTGCCCGGCTCCTGGCTGCCAGGCCGGCCTTCCCACAGGGAAATGCAGGAGCAGGGCCGTGGGGATGGACCTGGGGGATGAGATGCCCAGGATGCTCTGCTGGGCAAACAAGGGAGCTGGGGTTTGCTTCATCTGAGCACGTCCTGAGCTCCAATTTTGTCAGCTTGCAGAAGGAACAAACCCTGGCCTGGCAGGCTGGGAACAGCCAAACCCAGYGCTGGGCTCTGCCCAATCAGCCAGGCTGCTCCCTGGCTAATTTTTTTAATGGTTATTAATTTCTTTCATGTGCTGCTGCACATCCTGCTGGAGGAGAGCAGGGGCGATGCCCGCGGTTTCCCGGCAGGCRCAGGATGCTGCTTTGAAGCTGTGGATCCCCTCAGGCAGCATCTCCAGGTCCTTCTCCCAGCCCAGCATCCCGAGGGATGCGGGCACGGGGCCGGGGCTGGCCCGGGTGAGGCGGGCAGGAACCGCTGGCTGTCCCACGGGGCCTTGGGGGGCTGCTTTGGCAGCTGCCCCGTGTGGTTTCCTCCTCCTCTTCCTCRGAAAGCCTCGGCTTCGAGGCAGAAATGAGGTGACGATTAAAAAGAGAATGAGGCTCAGAGGAGGAAGGCCTGTGTCGGGCTGAGGGGCAGCCGCTGGTGTTGGAACCACCTCCCTCTTTAAAACTGAAAGGCAGATTTATTGTGTGTAATTACAACAATGCCACAGTCCTGTGCCATGAATATCCACGATCTGGGAAGATAAAAAAGCCTGGGCTGGCTGCAGCGTGTTCTTGGTGGGGTTTGCTCAGGCAGTTTCCTCTTTAGCAGGGAAAAAAAATTCTCTTTATGAAGGCAGGCTATGAATTTTGTATCCTTGCTGCATTTATCAAATATAAATGCTGGTGACATCCGTGAGCTGAAAGCCCAAACAAGCAGCCTTTGGGRCTGGGAGGATTCAGCTCCTGCACGGGGTGGGAAACGTGGGGTGAACCTTTGGGCATCCCTTGCACTGGCTCCAGGGTTTTCCAGCTGGTGGAAACCTCCATCCTGCTGATTTTTGGGCTGTTTGGAAACAAGGCCTGGCCGGTGGGAAGCGCTGACTCAGGGCTTTGGGCTGGAGCTCTCCTTGAGCAACAGCCTGTGCTCGCTGTCCCATGGGACCCTGCATGGGGAACAGGGCTGAAAGCCCCAGCCATGGGAAATCCCCTCCTTAAACCTCCTTCCAGGCTTCAGCTAAATCCTTCCACAGCCTAGAGAGCCGAGTTTATTCCCTGGATTTCTGGTGCTGCGTTTCAGACCGGTGRGATCCAGACCCCTGGCTGAAATCTTTGTTCCATGCCAGGTGTAAATSCAAAATTTAAGCAAAAATCGGCTTGGAACGGCAGGGGGTTGGAGCTGGGAACRTTCTGGGTTCACAGTTGTGGATCCCAGCTGGTGCTCCCCAGCCCAGAATTGCCGTGCTCTGCCCTCCCCTGGATCCTGGCACTCCTGGCAGTGTCCCCAAGGTGCCACCAGGCTGGGTTTGGGTGCCATCTCCAGCTTTCCCCGGGCTGGCTGGCAAAGAAACCCACCCAGCACTGTGGTGATGGAAACCCCTCAGCTCCCCAGACTCTGGTTTTGGGGTGAACACCCCAGCCTCCGTTTCTGCCAAAAGCAGAGGGCCGTGTGCCGTGTCCCCGCGCTGGGCAAGGTGACGAAGGTGCTGGGGGGGCAGCGTGACGCCTTTTCCGGAAGGCTGYGGGCACGTGGTGGAAACAGGGCCACGTTCTCACCGAGCTCTTCCTCCCTCAGCTCTGCCCCTTATCTCCTTCCTCCTCCTTGCCCCTCGTTTCACTTCCTCCTTCCCAAAATACTCCCAGCCCTGACTGACGCCACGGCAGCGCTGCCGGCGGTGACCCCAGGGGAGGGGATGAATTCAGCGATATTGGGCTGGGTTTTTGGGGTTGCTCTGTCTGTGTCCCTCTCTGTGCCCCCCAGCCTGGCACGACCCCGGTGCCCCAGCCCAAGAAAGCCTGGTTTGATTGTGGGGCTGGTGACTTCATCCCGTGCCGGGGGCTGGAGCGGCRGGAATAAAGCTGGGTTTGTTCCCCTCCCTCCCACACAGCCGTCCCAGGGCACAGCACCCCCGGGCAGCACATCCCCCTGGGCTTCAGGAGCTGCACGTTCCACAGCCCCAGCGGTTTTTATGCTGCAGGGAGCAGATTTGGTTTATTTCTTTTGGATCCCAGGCCTGGGAAGCTCTCAGGGCTGGATGTTTCCATGTGTGGGTCACCAGGGAGAGCAGGGCTCTGGCTGTGTTGCCTGGGAGAGGAGTGGGATGGACTTCTGGAGGTCATCTCTGTTCCCTTCCCTTCTCTGGGCATCTCCACGCTGCACTGGACTTTTCCTTGGTGCAGATGCTGCACTCAAAAACTCAGTTCTTAAGAAGCTGGATCCATGCAAATGCCTCCTAATCCGGGTGAGCAGCTGCTCCCACCCCGACTGCAGGGGCTGAGCGGGCCCGGAGCTCCCACTTCCACCTCAGTTTGGGGATATTTTGGATGCAGGACCTGTTCTTGGAGGGAGAGGAGATGCTCACCTGGCCTGGGAGAATTTTTGAGGGGTGCTGCATCCTCCTCTCACCTCATTCCCGCCGTGCCCTGTTCTCAGCTGTGCCTCGTTCCTGCCGTGCCCTGTTCTCAGCTGTGCCTCGTTCCTGCCGTGCCCCATTCTCAGCCATCCTTTCCCCCCGTGCAGGTCTCATGGTACCAAGTGACGTGTCCCCCCTGTGAGAGTCGCTGCCCCAACCTCCTGAGAAGATGTCAGGGATGCAGGTAAGCTCTGGGTGAGGAGAGGAGGGCATGGAGCCATCCATGAGGCTGGCTCATCCATGCATGGAGCCATCCAGAGGTGGCCCCAGCGCTCGGGAGGGACCTGGGGACACGTGGTTTARATAGACCCCCTTTGGGTTCCCATCTGTGAGGGGGGTCCCCGAGGGTCAGGGGGTGCCAGGGGTGGGTGGCACGCTCGGGCAGGGCTCTGATGGCACTCCCTGCTCCTGCCAGGCCGTGTGGCCATCCGGTACAGAATGTATCGCCAAGTACAACTTCCACGGTACCGCCGAGCAGGACCTGCCCTTCAGCAAAGGAGACGTCCTCACCATCGTGGCTGTCACCAAGGTGAGCTGTCCCCTGTCCCTGCACSCCCTGACACGTGCCAGTGGCAGCCCTTGGTCCTGCCAGTCCTGCTGGATGTGAATCTGGCCGGGAGCTTGGTTAATTAATTCATGGCCTCGTTAGTTAAGGTTTCTCCAAAAGGCGAGTGCCTCCCGGGAGGTGGAGGAGGGATGGGAGAGGCAGCRGTGCTGGGCTCCTCTCTGGGGAAGGAAAAGAGGGGCTCTGGGTTTGGGGGACTCTGGGATGCCTGGCAGGTTGGGAGGGGGATCACAGTGAGTCCTGTAGGGCCACCAGCACCGGGATTTGGTGGTCCCAGCACCGACCCCAATGCCCTGCTCATCCCATCCTCCCTGCTGCCAGCAAGGGGAACCCCCAGAGGGCTCCTCGGGTGGGATGCAGGGGCCGTGGGCTCGTTGTGACATCCTGCTGTCCCCACAGGATCCCAACTGGTACAAGGCGAAGAACAAGGTGGGCAGGGAGGGCATCATTCCTGCTAACTACGTGCAGAAGCGGGAAGGGGTCAAAGCTGGCATCAAGCTCAGCCTCATGCCGTGAGTACCCAGCCAGGGCTCTGGGGCTGCAGCATCCCTGTGGCCAGAGCTGTGTCCCAACAGAGGGACATTCCTCACAGGGCACAGTGTGGGTTTGAGATTGGGATTTACTGCTGAGSAGAGCTCTTGAGTGCTTTGAGAGCTGCCCGCATGGCTGGGAAGGTGATTCAATAGTTGGGTTGTGGTTTAAATTGTTTTTTTTTTTTTACCCAAGGCTGGGGTTAGGGTTAGGCTAACCTGGGGTTAGGGTTAAGCTAACCTAGGGTTTGATAAAAGCTGCTGGGAGGAAGAGGGAAGGTTGGAGTGGGGTCTATAGAGGAGGGATGGGAGACAGGCAGGTTTGATGTTCCTGCTGCATCCCAGAGCTGCCAGTGACTCCCAGGCTGGAGGAGGAACCTCCTGGGAGTGTGCAGAGGGACAGAGTCCCAGCTGGGGCCAGGAGGAGGGGAGCAGGAGGAGGGGAGCAGGATGCCGTGGAAGGAGCTGTGTCCCAGGGTGGGTGGGCACAGCGAGGAGCAGCACCGTGACCGTGAGGAGCGCCGTCCCCACGCAGGCAGGGCCAAAAGCTGCTGCACCCCCACCCACAGCCCCACGGGGGGGCAGGCAGCCCTCACCCCACCCTGCACGGCCCTGCAGGTGGTTCCACGGGAAGATCACGCGGGAGCAGGCGGAGAGACTGCTGTACCCCCCCGAGACGGGGCTGTTCCTGGTGCGGGAGAGCACCAACTACCCCGGGGACTACACGCTGTGCGTCAGCTGCGAGGGCAAGGTGGAGCACTACCGCATCATCTACTCCTCCAGCAAGCTCAGCATCGACGAGGAGGTCTACTTTGAGAACCTCATGCAGCTGGTGGAGGTGAGGCCACCGCTGGAATGCCCTGTGGGGACATCAGAGCTTGTGGGGTTGCAGGGCTGGAGGGCGGTGGGTGCTCCTCCTTCTCTGCTGGGGTGGGGATGCTGGGGACGCAGGGAGGAGGAGGAGGAGGAGGAGGAGGAGGGACAAGGGCTCTCGGCCGCCACCAGGCCTGTCCGTGGCCTCGTGCTGCCACCTGGTGGGACCTCGGAGCCCGGCACCGCTGGGTGTCACCCACCCCGTGCCGGGTGTCACCCGCGCCGCGCTGTGTCCCCCCAGCATTACACCACGGACGCAGACGGGCTCTGCACCCGCCTCATCAAACCCAAGCTGATGGAGGGCACGGTGGCAGCACAGGACGAGTTCTCCCGYAGTGAGTGGCCGTGGCGCCCCCTCCCCTGCCCCTGGGCACCCCCCAGCACCCCCTCACTCCCCCTTCTCCCCTCGTGCAGGCGGCTGGGCCCTCAACATGAAGGACCTCAAGTTGCTACAGATCATTGGCAAAGGGGAATTCGGAGGTGAGCCCGCTGGCCCCAGCCCGTGGTGGCCCTGAATGGTGGGGGGGCTCCTGTGGTGCTGTGGGGCCCCAGGAGGCTGGGATGCTTCCCAGTGCCTCCTGTGCCCGTCTCTCCTGGCCTGCAGACGTGATGCTGGGGGATTACCGGGGCAACAAAGTCGCCGTGAAGTGCATTAAAAACGAYGCCACAGCGCAGGCCTTCCTGGCAGAGGCGTCCGTCATGACGTGAGTGTCACCCTCGCTGGGGGGACAGCGTGAGGGAGGGGGCACCTCTGTCCCTGCCAGCAGCGCTGGGTGGCCCCTGACACCCCTGTTGTCCCCAAACCCCTGCCCTGAGCCCTCCTGTGCCGTGCAGGCAGCTCCGACACAGCAACCTGGTGCAGCTGCTGGGGGTGATTGTGGAGGAGAAGAGTGGCCTTTACATCGTCACCGAGTACATGGCCAAGGTGAGACCCCCCCACGCAGCCACCTGCCCTCCCACTCTGTCCCCTTGTCCCCCCCATGCTCCTGGGGCTTCACCCTGGCACGGCTGGGTCACGCCAGCTTGGGCTGCATCTCKCTGGGGACACAGGGGGGGCTGCAGGTGGCATGTCCCTTGTCCCAGGTTGGCTCCCGGGGGGGTGGCATCCCCAGATCTGCCCCTTGAGGGAGGGACATCATCCTCGTGTCCTGCCCCTCATTTAAAGGACATCTCYCCTGGGTCCTGTCCCATAAAGGAGGGACATGTGGCCTGATCCTGCTCCATGAGGGAGGGACATCATCCCTGGGTCCTACCCCATGAGGGAAGGACATCTGCCCTGATCCTGCCCCATCCTAAAGGGACATCATCCCTGGGTCCTGCCCCATCCTAAAGGGACATCATTCCTGGGTCCTGCCCCATCCTAAAGGGACATCTCCTCTGGTCCTGCCCCATCCTAAAGGGACATCATCCCTGGGTCCTGCCCCATGAGGGAGCGACATCATCCTTGTGTCCTGCCCCTTGTTTGAAGATCTCCCTTGGTCCTGCCCCATAAAGGAGGGACATCTTCCCTGGTCTTGCCCCATCCTAAAGGGACATCTTCCCTGGTCCTGCCCTATCTTAAAGGGATATTCTCCCTGGGTCCTGCCCTATGATGGAGGGACATCATCCCTGGTTCCTACCCCATCTTAAAGGGACATCTCCCTTGGTCCTGCCCCATAAGGAGGGACATCATTCCCGAGTCCTGCCCTATCTTAAAGGGACATCATGTCCAGATCTGCCCCGGTTTAAAGGGACATCATCCCTGGGTTCTGCCCCACGAGGGAGGGACATCATCCCTGGGTCCTTCCCTACAAGAGAGGGACATCCTCCCTGGGTCCTGCCCTATCTTAAAGGGACATCTCCCCTGGTCCTGTCCCACAAGGGAGGGGTGTCATCCCCTTGTCCTGCCCTGTGAGAGAGGGGGCAGCAGGTGGGCTGCTGGCCCTGCTGACCCCTCTCTCTGTCCATCCCTGCCTCCAGGGCAGCCTAGTAGACTACCTGCGGTCGCGCGGGCGGTCGGTGCTCGGGGCAGACTGTCTGCTCAAGTTCTCCTTGTAAGTACCAGGCAAGGCCGTGCCCACCCCCCTGACCCGCCCCACCCGCGCTTTGGTGCCGCCCTGCCAACCCCCTTTGTGCCACCCACCCCCTCCCAGAGATGTCTGTGAAGCCATGGAGTACCTGGAAGCCAACAACTTCGTGCACCGGGACCTGGCGGCCAGGAACGTGCTGGTCTCGGAGGACAACATCGCCAAGGTCAGCGACTTYGGGCTCACCAAGGAAGCCTCCTCCACACAGGACACAGGCAAGCTGCCTGTCAAGTGGACAGCACCAGAAGCACTTAGAGAAAAGGTGGGTGAGCAGAGCAGAGGGKGGGCTTGGGTGTGGTGGAAGCTGCAGGAAGGGGGAACATCCCAGGCTGTCCCAGAGATGGTGCTGGAGTGCCACTTGGCACTGCCTGACCCCCAGAGCAGCTGCCCTGAGGGTGGGGAAGATCCCTTGCCACCCTCGGTCCTGTGATGTGTGCTGGGATAGCAGGCCAAGCTCTGTCTCCACAAATGAAAAACATTCCACCAGGTAATTGGAAGGAAATATTAAATGCAGATTGAATTAAAGAAGTATAGTTGCACCATGAAGTCTGATTTTTAAATATGCTGTGAAAGGGAGTAACATCTTTAGCTAAACATCCATCCTTTTTTGTATAATTAAATTTGACCCAATAGGTCATGTACATAGAGCCAAGGATCTCTAATTCTTGAGGCTCAGAAGATGCCTTGGGAAGGTGAGGAGCCCACTCTTCCCATGCATCCAAAAATTATTTGGGGATGGTCCCATAAATGTGCCTGACACAGCTTTTTGAATATCTTTTGGGATTGGCCAAACATCTACTGGCACACCAACCAAACAGGTGGAAAATAATGGAGGGCCACATTGGACAAACATATGGTATCTAAACCTGAAGCATTAGCTAAAAAGTCACCCAAACATTTGTTTTATGTTGGCAGATCTGYATGGCTAAAAGCAAGCAAAGCAGAAAAGCATAAGAATAACTTTCRATTGAGCTCCATATTTTTCTTAAACTCTTATCCAACAAAAGAATTCTCCAACACTCCTGATTCCCACACCCAAAGTCCACAATCTTCTGTGGAGCTGTAGATCCCACACCCCYGCCTGAGCCTGCTTTTCTCTYTGCAGAAATTCTCCACCAAGTCGGACGTGTGGAGCTTCGGGATCCTCCTCTGGGAAATCTACTCCTTCGGGCGAGTGCCTTATCCGAGAATTGTGAGTGATGAGCACCCCCAGGGGCTGGATTTTTGTGGGGGGAGCTGAGCCCAGATTTTTGGGGAGAGCCCCTCCCTGACAGCCCGAATTCCCCACAGCCCCTGAAGGACGTGGTGCCCCGCGTGGAGAAGGGCTACAAGATGGATGCTCCGGACGGGTGTCCGGCCGTCGTCTACGAGGTGATGAAGAAGTGCTGGACGCTGGACCCCGGCCACCGGCCGTCCTTCCACCAGCTCCGTGAACAGCTAGTGCATATCAAAGAGAAGGAGCTCTACCTGTGAGGGGGGGCTCTGCCACCCCACAGCTGCAGGGGACCCACGCTGGGGGGGGGAACCGGGGTGTGCTCAGCCCCCCTGCCCCACCACGGCACCAGGAGGGAGCCCCGGGGGTRTGGTGCCCCCCTCYAATTCCCCCGGTTGCTTCCAAACTTCCAAATCTGTCAGTTTTTTTTTTTTATTTTTCAGGTTTGGGKTTTTTTKKTTTYMWTTTT
>NDFG01000168.1:309835-336563 GCA_002167245.1 Sporophila hypoxantha
TGGGCAAAAAACAAGGGAGCTGGGGTTTGCTTCATCTGAGCAGTCCTGAGCTCACAATTTTGTCAAGCTTGCAGAAGGAACAAAACCTCCTGGCCTGGCGAGGCTGGGAAAACAGGCCAAAACCCAGCGCTGGGCTCTGAGCCCAATTCAGCCAAGCGCTCCCTGGCCTAAATATTTTTTAATGTTATTAAATTTCTTTCATCGTTTCTGCTGCACAATACTCTGGAGAGAGCAGGGGCGATGCCGCGCGCGTTTTGCCGTCGAAGAGGAGCTAAGGGCTTTTGAAAGCTGTGGATCCCTCAGGCAAGCGGATCCAGGTCAGATCTTACCAGCTCAACATGCACTCCCGAGAAGATGTCGGCCACGGAGTGGCCCCGGGCTTACGGCCCGGGTGACGGCACAGAGAAAAGTGCATTGCGCTGTCACACGAGCCGGAGGAGGCTTGGGTCACGCTGCCCCGTGTGGTTTCTCCTCCTCTTGCGCTCGGAAAAGCCCTCGGCTTTCGTAGCAGAGAGGGTTGACATTAAAAAAGAGAATATGCTCAGAGGGAGGAGAGGCCTGTGTCGGGCTGAGGGCCAGCCGCTGGTGGTGGAACCAACCTCCCTCTGTTAAAACTGAACGGCGAGACACATGATGTCGTATGCAAACAAACAAATGCCACAGCCTGTGCCATGGATAGTACCGACAGATCTGGGAAGATAAAAAGCCTGGCGCTCGGCCTGCATGCGTGTTCTTGGTGGAGGAGTCTTTGCTACAGGCAGTTTCCTAACTTTAGCAGGGTGAAAAAACATTCTCTTTAGTGAAGCGGCAGGCTTATGCAATTTTGTAGTCGTTAGCTGCACTTTTTTATCAAATACAGAATTAAAATGTCTGTGCATCGTCGGAAGCTGAAAAGGCCAAAACAAGCAGCCTTTGGGACTGGGAGGATTCAACTGCCTGCACGGGGTGGCACTAACGTGGGTAGAACCTCTTTGGGGCATCCTTAGCATCTGGCCTCCAAGGGTGTGTTCAGCTTGGTGGAAACCTCCATCCTCTGCTGGATTGTTTGGAGCTGTTTGGAAACAGAGGCCTGCGCCGTGGAGAAGCCCGACTGACTCCAAGGCTTTGAGGGCTGGAGCTACTCCTTGGAGCAACAGCTGTCTGCTGTCCACCGGGACCCTGTCATGGGGAACAGATGAAGCCCCGACCATGGAAATCCCCTGCCCTTAATACACTTCAGGCTTTCAGCTAAATCCCTATCACAGCCATAGAGAGCCGAGTTTATTCCACTGGATTTCTGTGCTAGGCGTTTCAGACCGGTGGAGATCACAAGACCCCTGGTTGAAATCGTTTGTTCCATGCATCAGGTGTAAAATTCCAAAAATTTAAGCAAATGCGGCTGGACGGCAGGGGTTGGAGCTGGAACATCTGGGTTCAAGTTGTGGATCCCAGCTGGTGCTCCCCAGCCCAGAAATTGCCATGCTCATGGCGCCCTCACCCTGGATCCTATGGCATCCTGGCAATGTGCCCAAAGGTGCAAACCAGACTGGGCTTTGGGTGCCATCTCCAGCTTTTCCCCGGCTCGGCTTGGCACAAGAAACCCACGTCTCAGCAACTGGTGTGATGGAAACCCCTCAGCTCTCCAGACTGCTGGTTGTGGGTGAACCACCCAGCCTCATTTCTGCCAAAAGCAGAGGGCCGTGTCCGTGTCCCGCGCTGGCCAAGGTGACGACAAGGGTGCCCTGGGGGGTCAAGCCAGCGTGACGCCCTTTTCCGGAAGGGCTGGCGGGCACAGTGGTGGAAGAACAGGCGGCCACGTTCTCTGAGAGAGAGACGCAAGCTTCCTGCCCACTGCTCCGTTCCTCCCTCTGCCTCCGTTTCCTTTCTCCTTCCCAAAAATACCCAGCCCTGACTGACGCCATGGCAGCGCTGGCCGGCGGTGACCCAGGGAGGGCTGAATTCAAGCCGATACTCATGGGCTGGGTGTCTTTGGGGTTGCTCTGGTGCTGCGTCCCTCTCTGTGCCCCGCCAGCCTGGCCCTTTCGTGGCATCTCGACTTGCCCCGGGAGTCTGCCCAGCTCGCCATTGGCCCAACATCACGCCCGCCTAAGCCGATCACCGCGGACGAACAGCCCGAGGGTGCCCGCCAGCCCAGAAGCCTGGGTTTGATTGTGGGCTGTGACTTCATCCCGGTGCCGGGGGCTGAGCGGCGGAATAAGAGCTGGAGGGGTTTGTTCCCTCCCTCCACACGACATGAGAGCCAAGGAGATCCCCAGAGTTGTATAGCCGTACCCAGGGGCACAGCAGCCCCCCGGGCAGCACATCCCCCCTGGGCTTTCAGGAGCTGGCACGGTTCCACAGTCCAGCGTTTTATGCATGCAGTAGCAGATTTGTTTATTTCCTTATATGGATCACCATGGCCTGGGACCTCTCAGGGCTAGGAATGTTTTCCATGTGGTGGGTACCCAGTAGCAGGGCTACTGGCTTTTGCCTGGAGAGGTGGAGAGGTAGGTATTGGACTTTCTGGTATGGTCATCTCTGTTCCCTTCCTTCATCTGGCATCTCAGTCGTGCTGCAACGGAACTTTTTCTTCTTGCGTGCAGATGCTGCACTCAAAACTCAGTTCTTAAAAGTGATCCGCAATGCAAATGCCTCCTAATACACACGGTGAGCCAGCGTGCTCCCACTCCCATCTGGTGCAGGGAGGCTGAGCGGGCCGGAGCTCCACTTCCACCTCAAGATTTGGGATATTTTGGATGCCAGGACCTGAGTTTCTTTTCGTGGGAGGGAGAGAGGAGATTGTTCACCCTGGGAGAATCTTTGAGGGGTGCTGCATCCTCACCTCGACCATCACTCCCTGCCATATGTGTTCTCAGCTGTCCTCGTTCAGCCTGCCGGGAATGACCCTGTATCTCAAAAGACTTGTGGCTCCGTCTCGCGGCCGCCGTTACAGCCAATCCTTCTATTCCCCGTGCAGGTCACGCGAAAATGGTACCAAGTGAACCTGTCCCCCTGTGAGAGTCGCGCCCCAACCTTCCGCTGAGAAGCGTCAGGGATGCAGGTAACGCTCTAGGGTGAAGAGAAGGGAGGGCCGCGATGGAGCCGGTCCATCCGAAGGCTCTGGCTCGTCCACCTGGAGCCATCCAGGAGGTGGCCCACGCACGCTCGGGAGGGAAAGCCTGACACGTGGTTTAAATAGCACCGATATGTTATGGTTTCGATGCTGTGGGGAGGGGGGTCCCCGAGGGTCAGGGGGCGGCGGGATGCCAAAGAGGGTTGGGCGAGCTTCGACGCTCGCCAGCAGGGCTCTGATGCACCTCCCTGCCTCGCTACAGGCCAGGTGACGATGCGCCATTCATGCCAGGAGTGGCGGCCGGTACAGAATGGTATCGCCAAGAGTACGGGGCTTCTCCAGGCGCGGATAAACCGGCGGTGTACAATGGACGGCCACAGGTCACGGACGCCGAGGCGGGGGGAGCAGCCAGAGTCCTGGTGGCTCGGGAACTCAGCCAAATAGGATGTCTCTGCATCTCCATAGCGGATACCGGGACTGTCACCAAGGTCTGATGCAGCTGTTCCCGCTGTCCCTGGCACGCTCTGATACGCGTACGTGCCAAAGTGGCAGCTTTCCTACCAGTCCGCGCTGGGTGTGAATCGCCGGAGACTCTGGTTAATATAAATTCATCTTGCTCACTTAAAGCACCTGTTAGCGTTAAGCGTTTCTCCAAAAAGGCGAAGTGCCTCCGGAGGAAGTTGGAGGAGGGATCGGGAGAGGCAGCATTGGGCGTGGCTCCTCTCCTGGGACGCAGGAGAAAAGAGGGCCTCTGGTTTGAGAGGGGGGTCTCGTGGGAATAGCCTGGCAGGTTAGGAGGGATCACAGCTGAGTCCTAGGCCACCAGCACCGGGAATGTTCGGTGTGCCAAGCACCGACCTACAAATGCCTGCCTCATCCCATCCTCCGCTGGCTGCCAGAAAGATGGAACCCCATGAGGGCTCGCTCGGATGGGATGCAGACGGGCATGGGAGCTCGTTGTGACATCCTGCTGTCTCCACAGGCATCCAAACTGTACAGAGGCGAGACGAACAAGGTGGGCAGGGCAGGGCATTCAGTCCTAGGCGTAACTACGTGCGATCAAAAGCGGGAAGGGGTCAAAGCTGGCACGATCAAGTCTCAGCCCTCATGCCGTGAGTTACCGAAGTCCAGCCAGGGCTGCCTGGGGCTGCGCAATCCCTGTGGAGCCAGAGCTGTGTGTCCCAACCAGAGGGACATTTCTCACAGGGCACAGTGTTGGGTTTGAGATTGGAAGTTATGTACTCGCTTGAGAGGAAGCTCTGAGTGCTTTGAGAGCCTGCCTGCATAGCTGGAGAAGGGTGCATTCGATAGTTTTGGGACTTGTGTTTTTAAAATTCGGTTTTTTTATTTTTACCAAGCTGGCGGTTACAGGGTAGCTAAACACCTAAGGTTATGGGGTTATAGCCTAAACTAGGGTTTGATGAAAAGCTGCTGGTAGAAGAGGGAAGGTTGGAGTGGGGTCTAATAGAGCGAGGGATGGGAAAGACCAGGCAAAGGTTTGATGTTGCCTGCTTGCATCCCAGAGTCTGCAGCTGACTCCAGGCGGGAGGAGAACCTCGACTGGGGAGTCGTGCAGAGGGAAACAGGTCCCAGCTGGGCCTCAGGAGGATGGCGAGCAGGAGGGAGGGAGCCTAGGATGCACGGTGGACGGAGCTGTGTCCCAGGGTGGGTGCGCCAGCATGCGAGGAGCCAGCAGCTACGGATGAAGCGAGTGCCCCACGGTGAGGACCGCCAGTTCCACATCGCTAGCATCGTGCGCACCTCAACGAGAGGCAGTGGCCAACTAGACTGCGCACCCCAACCCTCACAGCCCACGGGGGTGGCAGGCAGCCTCAACCGCCGCCCTGCAAGACGGCCTGCACGGTGGCTACACTAAAGGGAAGATTCACCGCTGGAGCAGGGCGAGAGGCTGCTGTACCCCCCCGAGACAGGGCTGTTCTGTGCGGGGAGAGCACAACTACCCCCGGGACTACACGCTTGCCCGTCACGCTTGCGGAGGGCAAGCGTGAGTCACTGACCAGGCTCATCTACTCCCAGCAAGCTCAGCATCCGACGAGGAGGTCTACATTGAGAACCCAATGCAGCTGGTGGCGAGGTGAGGCCCACCGCTGAAATGCCCTCTGGGACCAGTCAAGCTTGGTGGGTTGCAGTGGCCTGGAGGCAGGTTATGCTCCTCCTTCTTCTGCTGGGGTGGGGATGCTGGGGAGCGCCAGGGAGGAGGAGAGGATCAGAGGGAGGAGGAGGGACGAGGGCTCTCGCCGACCACCAGGACCTATTCTGGCCTCCGCTGCTGCAACACTGGCCATCGGAGCCCGCACCGCTGGTGTCCCACCACACCCCGTGCGGCGGGTGTCACACGCGCCGCGCTGTGTAGCCCCCAGCAATATACACCACGGACGCAGACGCGGGCTCTTGCACGCCTCATCTCAAAATCCCAAGCTGATGGAGGGCACGGTGAGCAGGCACAGGACCGAGTTCTCCGCCCGCAATGAAGTGGGCCGTGCGCCCTCCCCTGCCCATGGCACCCCAGAAGCCACCTCCCTCCTGCCCCCTCTCCCCTCGTGCAGCGCGCTGGGCTCTCACACACACACACCGTAAGGTTGCTACACGATACATGTGGCAAGAGGGGAATTCGGAGTGAGCACACGCTGGCCCCAAGACCGTGGTGGCCCTGAAATGGATGGGGATGGGCGTCCCTGATGGTGCTGTGAGGGAGGCCCAGGGAGGGCTGGGATGCTTCCCAGATCTCTGTGCCCGTCTCTCCTGGACTGCAGACGAATGACTGCATGAGGGGATTACTCAGGGGATGCCAACAAAGTCGGCCCGTGACGATGCAGTTATAAAAGCGAATGCCATCAGGCGTTCAGGCCTTCCTGCGCAGAAAGGGCGTCCGTCATGAAAGTAGAGTGGCACCCTCGCTGGGGGCGACACGAGCGTGAGGGGAGGGGCAACCTCTGTCCTGGCCGAGCACGCGCTGGCTGGCCCCTGACACCCCTGTTGAACTGGCGATGGCGACCAAACCTCCGCCCTGAGCCGCGACTCCGTGCCGCTGTCATGGCAGCTCCGACACACAACCTGGGTAGCAGGCTGCTTGGGGTGATTGTGGAGGAAAGAGTGGCCTTATACATCGTCACCCGCCGGTGGAGTACAGTGGCCCAAGGGTGAAGACCCCCGACGCAGCCACCTGCCCTCCGCCCACTGCTGTCCCCCTTGTCCCCCCCACAGATTACTCCTGGGGCTCTCACCTCGGGCAGCGGGCTGGGTCGATAACGCCAAGCTTTGGGCTGCCTCTCGCTGGCGGACACAGGGTGGGCGCTGCAAGGTGGCTAATGTCCCTTGTCCCAGGTTGCTTTCCCAGGGGGGGTGTGGCATCCCCCTCAGCATCTGCCTCCTTGAGCGGAGGGACATCAACCCGTGTCGCTGCTCCAATTTAAAGGACCTATTCTGCTCACTGGGTCTGTCCCATAAAGAGAGGGACATGTGGCCGCTGATCTTGCCCAGAGGGAAGGGACGCATCATCCCTGGTCATATCTCATGAGGGCAAGGACATCTGCCCTGATTCCTGCCCCATCCCTAGAAGGGACAGATCATCCCCATGGCGTCCTGCCCCATCTAAAGGGACATATCCCTGAGGTCCTGACCCCAATGAGGGACGGGACAATATCCTGGGTCCTGACTCATGCAGGGAGGGACATCATCCCTGGTTCTTCCTGCCCACAAAGAGAGGGACAGCCTCCCTGGGGTCCTGCCTATAGGTCTTAAAGGGACATATCCCCTGGTCCTGTCCCACAAAGGAGGGGGGTGGTCATCCTTTGTCCGTCCTGTGAGAGAAGAGGGGCAGCAGCGTGGACTAGCTGGCTGCTGACTCCCTCTCTCTGTCCATCCCTGCCTGCCGTGAGTCCGTGAAGGGTACCGCCCTCTCAGGGCAATTGCCTAGTAGCACTACCCTGCGGTCGCGCAGAGGGGAAAGGTAGTCGATTTAGGGTTGTTGAGATCACAAAGAGGCGCTTCGGCTGCTGGCAGGCAGACTGATCGTCTCATTCTTGTACATAAAACCGAAGGCAAGGCCGGTGCCCACCCCCTGATCCCCGCCCACAGCGCGCCGCTTTTGGTGCGCATAGCCACTGGCCACAACCCTGATTTGCTACCCACTCCCGCCCCGGAGAGAGGCTGAGATGAAGCCATGAGTAGTACTGGAAGCCAACAAGCTCGTAAGCGGGACGGAGACCAATGGGCGGACTCGAAGGGAAGTGCTCGGTACTCAAGGCGACGAGAGAGAGGAGGACAATCAGTCGCAACAAGGAGATCAGCGACTTTCGGAGCTCACCAAAGGAGAATAGCACCACCTCCACACAACAGGACATCAAGGCAAGACTGGCTGTCAAGTGGACAGCACCGAAGAACACTTAGAGAAGACAGGTAGAGGTGAGCAGCAGACGAGGGTTGGGGCTTGGGTGTGGTGGACAGCCTGCACGGAAGGGTGGGAGACACCCAGGGGAGCTCGTCCCCAGAGATGGTGCTGGAGTGCCAACTATTTGGACACTGCGAGGCCTCACCCCAAGAGCAAGGCTGCCCTGAGGGTGGGAAGATCTTGGCCAACCGCGAGAGCTTCGGGTCGCTGTGATGTGTAGCTGGGATAGCGACGCGGCGAAAGTCTTCTGTTCCAGAGAATGAAAAAACATTCCGACCAGCGTTAATTGGAAGAAATCATTCAAGATGCAGATTTGAACTTAAAGAATGTAAATATAAATGAGTATGCAATATATTATATGCTATTGTTTAAACATAATAACAGGTCGCACACCAGAGTAGTAACATCTTTAGCTAAACACATCATCCTAGCCTTAGCTTCATATGTAAATAATTTTGAACACATCGGTCACATTGTCAACAAATAGATCTATATATATATCTGTATCAGATATGGAAGGTGAAGAGCCGACAACTCTTCCGGCACAAGCTGAGAATATCAAGTGAGAGAGGCGAAGTGGTCCACTCGAAAATACTGTGCTGGAGCACAGCTTTTCTTGAAAATACTTTCTGGCCGGATTGGGCAAACACTCCTACTTGGCTTTTACAAACGCCAGTACGATGGTGTAATAATGGTAGTGGCCACATTGAAAACACGAGTGGGTAAGACTGAAAGCGAGAAGAGAGCAAACAACCAAACATTTGTTTTATGCTTGACAACACATAACAGACAAGTCAAAGCAGAAAAGCATAATTATTCATTGAGATACATAATTTTCTTAAACTCTTATGCCAAGCGACAAGAAATTCTCCCGAATCACTCCTGGGATTCCACACACCAAGAAGCTCCGAGCAATCTTGTGAAGCTGTAAGATCCGACACCTCACTCGCCTGAGCCGCTTTTCTCATTTGCAGAGAGAGATTCTCAGCAACCAAGTGCGGCACGTGGTGGAGCTTTCGGATCGCTCCTCGTGGGATAACTCATATACTCCCTATCGGCGTTGCGCGAGTGCCTATTAATCTGCGAGAATTTTGTGAGTTGATGATGGCACGTGCCCCGAGGCGGAGTGTGTATGGGAAGCATGAGTCGCCGCGAGATGTTTTTGGGAAGCCCCACCCTGACAGCCCGAAATTCTCCTGCACAGCCCCTGAAGGACGGTGGTGCACACACGCGTGGGAGAGGCTTACAGAGACTGGCACCCGCCGAGCGGGTGTCGGGGGGAGGAGACACCCCCCGTCAGTCTACGAGAGTGATAGATTACGAAAGAGTGCTTAGGGGAGCGGGACTGGAAATGATACACACACACACGAGGCCCAGCTTTCGTGGCGAGGGCCGTGGCCCTTTCCAGCGCGAGATTCCGTGAACGCTAAGTGGATATCAAAGAAGAAGAAATCCACACACACGGGGGGCCTGCCACCGCCACAAGCTCGCAGGGGACCCATGGCTGGAGGGGGAACGCGGGGGTGTGCTCACCCCCGCCTGGGCCCCATGCGGACGACAACCAAAAGGAGGAGCCCCGGGGGATGTGGTGCCCCCTGCCACTTCCCCCCGGTTGCTGTCCAAACTTTCCAAATCTGTCAGTTTTTTTTTTTTATTTTTCAGGTTTGGGTTTTTCTTTGTTTTCATTTTTGATCTCGCCACAGCTGTTGCCGGTTTTTTTTTTTTAATTTTGTGCGAGTGGTAATAGTCTTTTTGTTATTACTTCATCGTCTTTGGGGGGAAGCCTTTATTGTTTTGGGTTTTTCTTTTTGGTGTTTTGGGGTTTTTTTGAGCTCGTTGTTATTAATTTTTATTATTTCGGCAAGGGCCCAGCCTGAGCCGTTTGGCCGTTTCTACTAAAGTAACGAATCTTATTTTTTAATGTAATTAAAATGAAGACAAAAAAAAAAAAGGAAAAATGATAAGAGAGGAACAGAGACGAAGAAGGTTGTTCACAAGGAGAATACATAATAAATTAAAGCAATGAACATGGACATCAACAAAAAAGGGAAGAACCCCCAGCGACAGAAGTGATTGTTGAGGGGTAGAGAACGCTGGACTCGTGGCCCGCCCGGTCGTGAGACGCGCGCCACGCGTCCCGAGCAGACGCTTTTTCTTCTTTTGGGTTGTTTGTGCTTAAACCGTTGCAACATGTTTGCAGGCTGTTCTCCAGAGGCTTTTTTTTGCCACAAGTCCTGCCAGTGCTTTCATTCTTGATGTTTAATATACCGAAGATGACTGTAGAGGAATTAAAGAACTGTAATTATATATTATTCTCCATACGGACGCGGCACATCCCGCCTTCGGCCCCCCTCTGTTCGCCCACGCGAGGCTTCCGGGGTCCCCCCTGGCAGGGGAAAAGAGTGGAGGTGTGGACCCACTCATCTCCCCCCAACATCAGTGAGGAGAGCGCCTGGGCATCGACTTGGCTCCATCCTTGCTGTGAGATCTGGCTGTGACAGGGATGGAAATGATGAGACTCCCCTTTATCCATGGCTTTTTACTTTTTACTTTTCTGATCGCCTTTGGGGGAGCAGTTTGGGGGCTTGATTTGCTGAACCTCGCACACTCCTGCTTGTCCCACCTGTGCAAGGTGAGAAGCCCGATGTCCCGGGCCCGTCCCACACAGGTTGGCAATCCTGCAGGGAGCCGTGGTGGAAGGTCGGCGTCTGGCAGGTTTATGAATGTTCCGCTCCTCCGAGGGAATTATTCAGCGTTAAACGCCGGCTGCCAGCTTGGCAAGCCCCGGGCAGTAGCTCTCCGCCTGCTTCGGTGCGGATCGAGACCCCAAGATGATTCCTTCTGAGCCGGCAGTTAAAGGGGAAAAAAAAAGAGTGGTGGAGACACTCGGCAGCAGCTCAGTGGATAGTGGCGATGGGCTGTGGAGAGGGGAAAGTTTGCGTGCTGACCCCCTGCACTGGAGACCTCGGGGTGTCAGAAACGGGGATGGGATGGCATGAAGGGATGTGCTGCGAGCTCCTCTCCCCTGCACTGACTTCTCTCCTCGCTTTTGTCCACATCCCCTGTCTCAGCGCGATCTCCTGAGCGATGCTAAAGCAGCTGTGCTTTTTTGTTGGGAGAGG
The DNA here is from genome assembly GCA_002167245.1 of Sporophila hypoxantha. Classification (NCBI taxonomy): domain Eukaryota; kingdom Metazoa; phylum Chordata; class Aves; order Passeriformes; family Thraupidae; genus Sporophila; species Sporophila hypoxantha. The sequence continues at coordinate 320,421 of NDFG01000168.1, forward strand.
ATTAAAGTCATTTACAGGCAATAGCCTGCAAGAAACGGTTTGGGAATGGAGAGAGAATACCCAGAAGAAGAAACCTCACCGTGAGGGAACAGCAGGGAGGCAGCTCTGCTCCTGAACTCTACTGTATGCAGTATGCATCCCCTGCTTCCCTTGCCGACTGGGTTACTGGGCCAAAAAAGGGGAGGAAACTCCCCCCCCCAGAAATTTATTGAGATACTCTGATTATTCCGGATTTGTTGAGTTTCCTCCAATAGTGGCAACCGCACACTTCCCATGTGTCTCAGGGGGTGGTTTGGGTGCCTCAACAGTGCTCTGGGATGGGTAGTTGAAGGAATGCTGAGAGATATCTGCTCGGAAGAAAATTTGTGTGTCCCTTCGCAGCTACAAATGACAGGGAATTTAAGCCGCTGATTATTCGGGGTCCGCTGGCGCCCCATAACGCCAGGGAGCCGGTGAGACTGGTCGCCTCTAGTCTTCGCTCCACATGGAGTCTCCTGGGTCCTCTCTCACCTCTGGCCTGCAGCTGCTCAGTCCCATGGATCCTGGCAGAGGATTATTATCACAAGGGATTGTGTGGGGCCTCTGTCCATCAGCGAAGCAGTGGTGGCGCCAGAGGGGACAGGCTGAGGACACCCAAAGGCGCTGGGCTCAATAGAGTCAACGTCCCCTTCCCTCCTGCTGCCTCCTCCTCCTCCCTCGGGCACTCGAGTCGGGCCACAAGGGCCCGGCTGTGGCTCAGCTCCATCCAAGTCGGCCATCAACTCGCTTGCTCGTGAATCATTGAGCAAGGGCGTTATATCAAGGAACACGGGGCCCATCCTCCACCCGCACAGGAACAGGAAGCACGGAGAGTGGGGTTCTCAAAAAAGCTCATGAAAATCCAGCTGGCAAAATACTCCTATCTCCACACACTCGGTGGGATCTCAGCTGGACCGGGCTGCGGGCAGAGCTGGGGTTTTTTATGGGGATGGACAAGGGCATCTCCAAGCGTCACAATCATGCTTTGCTTTTACATCCTACTCATCACCTGCACCCCACACCGGACTCCTGACCAAATTGATGCCTTTCACTGCTCCCCCCTCTCCCTTCACATCCTTCTCTTCGTCCATAGGAATAATGAATTTTTTAATTATATTACAGCTAGGCTCCTTCTAGCTATGAGCTTTGGCCCTTCCCCATGTCTCCACGAACACCCTGACCTGCCTTCTCGCCCATTAACCCAACCAGAGCTGACACAGAGCTTTCCTCACCTCTAAATCAGCTCCAAAAATCCTACGTCAAGAGGACCCCAATTCCAGCGCAACAGAGCGCTTCCTCACCCAAACCCGTAAAAGAATCCCCTCAAATGACGCCCAATTCCAGCTGCACAGAGCTTTCCTCACCCGCTAGACATCCAAAATCCCTCAAGGAGACGCGCCATTCCAGCTGCACAGAGTCTCGCCCTAAACTAGCCCAAAAATTCCCCCCTCAAAGGAACCCCCAAATCTCCAGCTGCACAGAGCTTCTTGCAGCTAAACACCCAAAAATCCTCTCAAAGGAACCATCCGCTGCTCAAGGAGCCTTCATCACCACTGAATCACCCAATATCCCCTCAAAGACCGGCCACAATTCCAGCTGGCAACAGACTTCCTCAACCCGTGAACAACCCCATAAATCCCCCAAAGGACCGCCAATTCCAGGGATGCTCAAGATAGTATCATCCGCCTACTAAACACCCTCCCAAATCCCACCTCCAAGGAGCCCAATTCCCGCCTGGCTCCATCAGTCCCCCGGGGTGGACAAACAGCCTCCATCCCGAGAAGAGGTGGCGTGCAATGAGCCCCACCACAAACACTCTGTCAGTGCTGCTTGGGCTAATTTAGCAGCTTTAAAAAATTACGGCCCTTCCTGCTCCATTCCTCGGGAGCAATGCTTCTGATAAAAAGGCCTGGCTATTCCCTCCCCCTCCGCGATCGGACTTTATACAGGACTATTTTTTACGTGGATGTACAAAGTCCTATTCCATCACCCGTGCCGTCGCCGTTCACATCTCTCTCTCTCGCCTCTCTCTCTCTCTCTTTCTCGCCTATTTTTTTTTGTGGTTTTTTTAAATATTCTTTTTTTTCTTCTGGCACTCCAGGAATGAAGGCGAAACAGCCGGGGAGATCCCGTGGGCAATGCCTGCTGTGTGTGTGTGCGAGCGCCTTTGCTCGGGCTCGCTGTGCACACTCAGCGGCACGAGCAGCACATGCTCGCCCATTGTGCGCTGATTACATGCTCTGTATGCTCTGTCCCGGCCGCATTTTGTGTCAACGGCTGGCATGCAGACACGCGTGGGAGCCCCCCCAGCACCTTCCTGCCTCTTATCCTCACTCTCGCATCAGCCCCCCTTTTCCATGCCCCGCGGGACAATTGCAGGCGTTTGCTCTGCCTGCTGACTGCTCGAGGACGCTGCTTCCCTGCCTCCTCTGGCAAGCATTCTCGGGCAACTCCCTGAACTTTCTCTGTGCCTGGGGAGGGGCTGTGTGTGCGTGGGACAGGACAGCTCAGCACGCCCAACCCCAATCCCTTAGCAGTGGATGTTTCTTGGACTGGCAGTGCCATTCCAACCCAATCCCCGATGCAACCTTGTATGGGACCAGGGCTCTTTGTCCTTTGACGACCATCCAATCCCAATGCCCCATCCCTTGGGGTAAAATGCTTCTGGCATGGCAGGAACATTCCACCAGCAATCACACCCATCCCCTTTGGACCAGGGGCTCTTTGTTTTGTGTGACCCAATCTATTCCCTCCCCAAATCCCAATCCCTGGGGACCAGGTGTCTTTGTCCTCACGTGATCATGTCCCATCCCAACAATCCCATCCTCAGGATGGATGTCTGGAATGACATTTCCCACCCAAATCCCAATTCCTTCAGCGGAGGGATGTTCTGGATTGACAAGACCCATTCCCTACCCCAATCCCGCAATCCCTTGGGACCAGGGCTCTTTTTTCTTTTCCTGTACTGAGCATTCCCACCCAAATCCCTGGTCCCTCAAAGTGAATGATCGTTCTGGATGAGCAGGACCATTCCGCACCCACAATCCCTGTCCCTCAGGATATGGATTGTTCTGGAATGGCAGGGACCATTCGCCACCTGGCCAAATCCCCAATCCCTGGACCAGGGCTCTTTTGTCCTGTTATGACCATTAATCCCACCTCCGGGAGTAGGGCTGGCACTTGCAGCGGGCTACCAAGAAAGCAAGAATACTGATTGTCACTTCTGCTGATGGGGACAGGCACTCCACCCTCGGGAGCCACCGCGCTCGGCTCTCACCCGGCGCAGGCAGGGTCACCTTTGCTCTGCCACCTGGTGATGGGGACAGGGAACCCCGGGGACAGCAATCCAGAGAGATCCTGCTTGTTAGGACACACCACTCGTACAGGAGTTTGAGGAAAATATCCTGAAGGTCTTGAAAAAATCCTTTGGTGGGATCCCGCTGGAGATCCTTTGGAGGGATCAAAAGTGCTGCCATGTCCACTGACAGGGGAATAAAGAAACTTTAGGAGAAGGGTGTGGTAAATCACCAAATGAAATTATTTCTGGCATTTAATCAACTCAAATAAAGCTGAATTTGCCTTGCGAAGAAAAGAGGGGACTGCAGCTCAGCTTGTCATGGAAGTGAAACCAAAGATTCCCTGACCTAGGAGGCATCCATGGAAAACCTCCGCCACTCCTATAGAACCAAGCCTCGCTGAGTTCACAAAGCCTGACATCATCTCCACAGGATGAAAATCCCAGTGCACCCCTCTCATCTTGAGGGTGAAGAGGTCCCTGGGAGACCCCGGAGCCGCCTGAGTCTCTGGGGAAGGAAATCAGGAGTGGGGGATGCTGCTGGGGTGTCCCCCAATTCCCTCAGAATTCCCTGTTCTCATCTTTGTGTCACTGAGCAACGGGCTGCCCAGAGTCACCATCGTGGGGTTTGGGTGGGAATGGCCCTGTCATCCAGAACATCCATCCCAGGGATGAGGATTTGGTGGGAATCGTGTTATCATCCAGAACATATCCATCCCAAGGGATGGAGGATTGGGATTGGATTGGTCATCAAGGACAAAGAGCCCTGGTCCAAGGATGGGATTGGGGTGGAATGGCACTGCCATCCAGAACATCCATCCCCAGGGACGAGGAATTTAGGGTGGGAATGGTTTTATAATCAGAACATCCATCCTGAGGGACAGGGTTTGGGTGGGAATGGTCCCTGTCATCCAGAACATCCATCCTGAGGGACAGGGATTTGGGTGGGAATGTTTTAATAATCCAGAACAATCCAGGATATGCCATGGGATGAGTGATATTCACACACGAGTCCAGGATGGGGTTTGGGGTGGGAATGGTCATACGGACAAAGAGCCCTGGTCCCAAGGGATGGGGAATTGGTGGGCAATGCCTGCCATCCAGAACATCCATCCTGAGCAAGGGATTTGGGGTGGGAATGTTTGTCATTCCAGAAACATCCCTCCGGAAGATTGGGATTTGGGTGGGAATGTCTGTCATCCAGAACATCCATGTCCCAGGGATGGGATTGTGGGGTGGGAATGGTCATAGACAAAGCAGCCCTGTCCCAAGGAAGGGACTTGGGTGGGAATGGTCCTGTCATCCAGAACATCATAGTGCCAGATGGGATTTGGTGGAATGGTCACACAGGACACAAGAAGTCCTGTCCCCAGGGATGGGATTTGGGTGGGAACTGTCATCACAAAGACATTCCGAAGGATGGGGATTGGGGTGGGAATGGCCGCTGCATCCAGAAACAATCCATTCCGGGATAGGGATTGGTGGGTGGGAATGTTATCATCCAGAACATCATCCCAGGGATGGGATTTGGGGTGGGCAATGGTCATACAGGAAAAAGAGCCCTGGTCCCAAGGATGGGAATTGGGTAGAATGGTCCTGTCATCCAGAACATCCTCCTGAAGGATTGGGATTGGGGTGGGAATGGTCATCCAGAACATTCCTTCCTGAGGGATGGGATTGGTGATGGGAATGCGTATTGAGGACAAAGACCCTGTCCCCAGGGATGGGGATTTGGGTGGGAATGGTCACACAGACAAAAGAGCCCTGGTCCCAAGGGATGGGGGATTTGGGGTGGAAATGTATCTGTCATCCGAACATCTCATTTCCCCAGGATGGGATGTTGGATTGGTCGTCAACAGGTACAAAGAGCGGATCCCAAGGATGGGAATTGGTCACACATGGCACGACTCCACGTCCCCAGGGATGGATTTGGGGTGGAATGTTTCCTGTCACTCCAGAACATTCTTCCTGAAAGGATGGATTGGGGGTGCGAATGAGCACTCCGGACAAAGACGCGCTGGTCCCAAGGGTATGGAGATTGGGTGGGAATGGTCCTGTTCATCCAGAACATCACATCCTGAGGGACAGGGATTGAGGTGGTGATGGTTATCATATAAATCCAGAAACATTCCATCCCAGGGATGGATGAGCCCTGGTCCAAAGGAGGTGGGGCTTTTGGGGTGGGGAATGGTCACACAGGACACCAGAGTCCCTGTCCAGGATGGGATTTGAGGTTGGGATATGGTCAACAGGAAAGAGTGTCAGGATGGATTGGACAGGTGGACGAAGAGTCCCTGCTCAGACATCCTATCCTAGGACAGGGATTTGGGATGGGAATGGCCTGCTCATCCAGGAACATCCATCACTTGAGGACCAGGATGTGGGTGGGAATGCTCAGTACAGGAAAAAAAAGAGCCCTGTCCAGGGATCGGGATTGGGTAGGAAGGTCTCCTGTCATCCAGAACATCCCTCCGCTTGACAGGAATTTGGGATTTGGGTGGAAATGTCATCAGAACATCCATCCTGAGGGATGGAGCTGTGGATGGGAATGCATCATGAGGCACAAAGAGCCCCTGTCCCCAGGATGGGATTGGGTGAATGCGTCACAACAGAAACAAAAGCCCTGGTCCCAAGGGATGGATTTGGGTGGGAATTTCCGTCCATCCAGAAGCTATTTACCGGTCGCCAAGGGATGAGGAACATCCAGAGGATTGATTGGTCGTCGAACAGCGACAACAAAGAAGCACCTGCCCCAGCATGCCCAAGAGAAACGGAAACGGCCTAGGGAGTAATTGCAAGCCAACAGGTCCGACATGTGTTGCTGCACATCAACAGAAACCATGCCACCCAGCAGCAAAGAGGGCAAAGAGTAGAGAAACATTTATTATGCCGACGGGTGACGAAAAGGCTCGGCAGACGAGCCCAAATGTCATCCTATTAATTCCCGCCCGTAAGCAGCAGCGACACAAGCCGACCAGCAGGGGAAACGAGAACCAAAAACGAAGGAAATGCTCTAACGCTAGACCACAGCCATTGAACATTCCACCCGCCAAAAGGCAATTGAGGACTATTAGGAGAGCCGTGGCAGCGCTGGTCCTGTCCCACGGGACCCACACCGCTACCACACAGGCACAAGAGAGAGATTTAGGGACCCACGACACGCCCTTGCCAGAGGAGAGGAGGTGACACAAGCTCCAGCACCACCGAGCTCCAAGCAGCGCAGCGACAGACAGCGGCCGACACATTACCTCGACGGACGAGACGTCGCGGCTGTGCGAGTGAGGACAGCAGGACGAGGACAGAGGTCGGCTGGCAGGGCGGGAAGCATCCCACGCAGAGCGCAGCCCTCCACGGATGAAGCGCGAAACACGAAAGAAGAAGAACGCCGAAACTGACTGACCCAGACGCTCCAGCGCCCCGACATGACACAGAAGATGCGGCACGTGGCACGCACGACTAACAGACCGGCACCTCGCATAAAACAGGCCAGCTGCGGGGGCACACATGTCTGCGTGCGCCGTGCCGCTGTAGCACAGCGAGCCGCCCGCAAGCAAAGGCGGCTCCACACCAGCACGCCGCGCGAGTTCCCACGGGAGGATCGGCCTCCCCCAGCGACCTGCACTAACTCGTCCACCTACTAGATGAGTGCCCAGGCAGACAACAAAAAAAAACACATTTAAAACACCACAAAAAAGATAAGACGATCACAGACAAAACCAGAGAACCGACAGTGGACGAGAGAGGAAGTCCCAAACTGGCCGGCGACGTCGGCTGGAAGAAGCATGGCGTTGCTCACCGATAACGAGCCGCTAAAAAAATCCAGTCCTGCGACCCTGTTGAATAAGTCGATCGCACGCGAGGGGCAGCAGCAGCAGCAGCAGCAGCAGCAGCAGCAGCAGCAGCAGCAGCAGCAGCAGCAGCAGCAGCAGCAGCAGGCTGCCTGCCTGCTTTGGAAATGCCTTCACATTTCCCTCCCGTGGTGGCTCCAGCGCACACACTCGCAGCTTTCCAGGATTCCCTCACCTACTCCTGTGGGGTCTCCAAAGCTTAAAAACACTCATGTTCCCTGCATTTCAGGCTGACAAGGATCAGGCCTTCTGATGGCCTTATTGCCATGGCCCTGCAGGTCGAGCTCACTGAGCCTTCCCCTCTACAATCCACGGAACCAGCCACTCCTGGGCCATTYGTAGGCCTCTGGAGCATCCTCTGGAGCCAAGGCTGTGCTAACTGTGCCTTTGGAGCCAGTTACCTGGAAAGAAGAGCTGGAATGATCCCTCTCAGCATGGCAGAGGGAGCTGCTTGCTTCCAATTTAAATCAGGTGTCAGCGCTGAGAGAGGATCCTCTTAACTTCCACCGTCTTGTCTGCGGCTGCGGCGGGGGGACGTCTCATCTCGCTGCCGTCTAATCCGTGGAGATGTGTGATATAGCATAAGCTAATATAATAGGTCATGCAAGGATTTACATCTCATTACGGCAGGTTAGAGTCCTGGCAGGAAGGATGACTCATCCTCACTTGAATATATTTCAGGGATGAGGAACGGTTCAGCTGCCCGGGGAAAGGCACATGGGGAAATCAACCACCTCGGAGCRTCATTTCCCAGCTCGCTGCACCCTCTGATTGTCGCCCCGGCTCTGCCTCCAGGTGGGCCACCGGCCTCTCCAGGAAAAGCTGAGAGGATGGCAGAGGTGCAAAACCTCTCTGGAGGTCTTTGCCTTTGCCTTTTGCTCCTTCCCTGTAAAACCCGGGCTGCAAGAGGCTGCAGAGCCCGAGCTGAGCGAGCACCCCTCGCCGAGGCGCTGCCCGGCTTGTTTTCACCTACTTGCCTTGGCCCGGCGGTTCTGCTCGTCAGGAGCTGTTTGCTCTTCATTCCTCAGACAGGGAGCCTCCGTGGGAGCTGACCCATCTAACCCAGCCGGAAAAAATCGGTCCTGACTTCCAGTCTCTTATTGTTAATGGATGCTCGCAGCSAAATCCGGAGTGAGCGGAGCTCCCAGGACCAGCCACATCTGAAATCTGCTCTGGGCCCACACGAGGCTCGGGCCAGCACCCAGGGACACAACCAGGGCTGCTGGTCCTTCTCCCTGCCCCTCTTTCCAGCCAGACTGGCAGCCAGAACGTGACCACRCTGCTGGCAATGGGACATCTGCAGGGTGCCCGGGGCTCCCAGACTACTTCTCACCCAGGCTGTGCCAGCTCATTGTGGGTTAAAATTAATTTTCCATGGGTTCTCCATGGGAAAGCGCTTAGGAGAGCCTGCAGATCAGTGTGAAAAGCAAAAATCATCACTTCAAAAAGCTGTTGAGTCTCTTGATCTGCCAGCTCGGGGTGAGCAGCAGGAGCAGGGGCACCTGCCTGGTGGGGGATGCTGAGGGTGACACTGGAGTTGTGCCAAACAGAGGGACCTCCTTCACCCCAGCATCAGTTTGCACATTTGGGTGGACTCCAGGGAACTGCTGGCATCAATCAGGGGGCTCTGCTCTGCCAGGAGAGCCCTCACCAGGACAAATCCCCYGTTGTCACCTCCAAGAGYGTGTCCCAATCCCTAAGAGCAGCACGCTGCCAAGCTGCTGGCCAGATTATTACCCTAGAAAAATGCATTATTTTTTAGTCTGTTTTCCTCTTAAGACATAATTTTACCTTGGGTGGGGGGATGGGAGGAGATGGGTCGATTCCCCCTCCCTCTGTCACTTTGTTCTGTCGCTTCACAGCTGTTCCATCATTTTAATCTGCAGAGATTGTCTTTATATTTCGGGAATGAAATGATTTCCCACAAGCCGGGATTGGGGTTTGGATCTGCGCTCATTTTTCAGAAGCAGAGAAGAAAAGAGGGAGAAATGTCTGTTAAAGCCAGGCTGGCCATCTGGAAGGGAGGTGCGTTGCTGATGCCATTAATTGCTCACTCCCCAAGGCCTGGAATGAGGCTGCAGTCAAAGGGAAGAGCAGGAGTGGGAGTGGGGCTGGAGAGAGCCAGGGAATGATGCAACACCATCAATGCCTGCTCCGTCCTCCTCATTTAGGTGATCAATGAACGCCCTCGTGCCTGTGTTCTGGGGGCTGAGAGCAGCTTCAATATTAATTAATATCATAAAATCACAGGATCACAGAATCCCAGAATGGCTGGAGTCAGAAGGAACCATAAAGCTCCTCCAAGCTCCAWGSCCTGCMATGGGCATGGACACCTTCCACTACCCCAGGTTGCTCCAAGCCCTGTCCAGCCTGGCCTCAGACACTTCCAGAGATGGGAATACTTCCAGGGATATCATTAATAGGATAAAGGGGAGGGAACTTTTGGGCASCAGCCCTTGGATGGATGAGCAAACAGCAGTTGTGACTGGTGCTGGTACATATGGCTTGTTCCGAGTGTCAAGCCTGGCTTTCCCTCCTGCCAGACCCCAAGGATGGGGAACAGAGTGGGAGAAGGGCGCTGGGGTGGCGTTTGCTCCTCGGTGGGATGGGCAAGCCGGGAATCACGAGGGAAAGGGTTTGGTCGGGGGGGCTCCCGCAGCCCTTCCCACCGTGCCTCCATCCCACCCCGCGGCCCCGGGCAGCTCTGGGGCTCCTGCTTCTTCCCGCGGGTGCGGCACTCGCGGTGCCCCGGGGCGGGGTCGGCGACGGCGGCGGCTCCGACCGGCGAGGGCGCGCGGGGCCGGGGGAGGGCGGCGGGGAAGTGCGCGTGCCGCCGCCGTCCGGTGCACGGACACCACACACCGGAGCCGTCGAGGCCCCCGGTTGCTGCAGCTCGCCCGCTCTCGCCTCCCGGCCGGGACCCGGCTTCCCATGTGTGCGGTCCGGGGAGCTGCGCCCCGCTGACCCCGCACCACCGGGCATCCCGGCTATCCCGCGACTCCGCCATTCCCGGTACTCCCACATCCGGTATTCCCGCATTCCCGGCAACCCCGCTCTGCTGACCTGGAGCTCCCGGACTCCGCCGTCCCGGGAACTCTACTCCGTTGAGCCCGGTTYCTCCATCTCTCAGCACTCCGGCATCCCGGGAACTCCGTGCTCCACCGTGCCGGGAGCTCCGCTGCGCTGACCGCTGGTCCCGGCTCCTCGGGAATTCGGTACTCTGTCAGCTCGGGAATTCATCTCCGCTGACCCCATCTCCTCCATAACCYCGTGCCCCAGCTCCCCGGGAACCCATCTCCCCGTCCCTGGCTCCTCCACCTGCCGGTACCCACCACCCCGGGCGCTCCCCTCTCCGCCATCCCGGGAATTCATCCCCGCTGAGCCCCTCTCCTCCGTGACCCCGGGGACTCAKCTCTGCTGACCCCGGCTCCTCATCMCTCGGTATTCCGCCTCCCGGGAAATTAGCTCTGCTGAYCCCGGCTCCTCAGGAATTCGGYACTGTGTGAGYTYGGCTCTGCTGATCCCTCATCCTCCATAACCCCCTATCCCCGCTCCCCGCCAGCTCGGCTCCGCTGAACGCGGCTCCTCCCCGGGAGCTCATCTCCGCTGTCCCCACCTCCTCCTAACCCGGTGCCCCGCTCCCCAGGAGCCCAGCTCCGCTCATCCCTGCCCATCCACCGCCCGGTGCCCCAGCTCCCCGGGCTCCAGCTGCCCCGGAGCTCATCCCGGTGTCCCCAGCTCCCCGGGCGCTCCGTGCTCCAGCTGCCCCGGAGCTCATCCCGGTGTCCCAGCTCCCCGGGCTCCCGGCGCTCCAGCTGCCCCGGACGGAGCTCGGAGCTCATCCCGGTGTCCCCAGCTGCTCCCTAACCCGGCGCTCCGGCTCTCCAGGAGCTCCCATCCACAGCATCCCGCAGATTCCCTGTCCCAGTTCTCCAGGAGCTCCCATCCACAGCATCCCGCAGATTCCCTGTCCCGGCTCTCCAGGAGCTCCCATCCACAGCATCCCGCAGATTCCCTGTCCCGGCTCTCCAGGAGCTCCCACCCACAGCATCCCGCAGATTCCCTGTCCCGGCACCCCAGGAGCTCCCACCCACAGCATCCCGCAGATTCCCTGTCCCGGCACCCCAGCACCGACCATTTCTCGGCTCCCCGGCGCTCCAGCTCGCCCTTAGCCCCGTTCCTCGGGGAGTCCCCACATCCCACCCCCCATCCTGCCCGGAGCCCCCCGGTGACCGCGGCTGTCCCGGCTGTCCCGGCTGCAGATCCGCGCTGCCCCCCGGCCCCCGGGCCCCCCGGAGGTGCGGCCATGGCGTTCATGGTGAAGAGCATGGTGGGGGGGCAGCTGAAGAACCTCACGGGCGGCCTGGGCGGCGAGGAGAAGAGCGAGGGCGAGAAGTCTCCGGCCGAGGCGCAGGGCATGACCCGCGAGGAGTACGAGGAGTACCAGCGGCAGCTGGTGGAGGAGAAGTGAGTGCGGGCGGCACCGGCACCGGCCCGGGCTGAGCCGCGGGGTCCCTGCGGGAAGGGGGTGCTCCCGCTGCACATCCCGTGCATGCGAGATGGGGGGAGCCGGCGCTGGGGACAGCAGGACCGTGAGAGGGTCTGATGAGCCCCCTAATCCCTTAATCCGCTTCCTCGCCCGGGAGAYGGGATTGTTTTCTCCTTCCAGGCTGCGCTGGGGGGAGGAAATTGTGGGAAAACGGGACTTTTCAGAGAAAATGGGGGGTGCTGAGGTTGGGGGGAAGCGCAAACCCCGGSACGGGGGGCACGGGCTGTTGGTGATTGCCCCGTGTGCTTCGCAGGATGGAGAGAGATGCTCAGTTTGCCCAGCGCAAGGCGGAGAGAGCCACGGTCAGGTCCCACTTCCGAGACAAGTACAGGCTGCCCAAGGTACGGCTGCCCTGGAACGGGGCCACGAGGGCAGCCCAGCTCCAGATGGAGCTCTGGAGGGAGGGGAAGGGACAAGGACTCCCTCGGCTGGCTAGGGTTTGAGCCTCAAAGCCCAAAYACAAATAAATTCCCCTCCAAACCATCCTTCTTCCCAAACTTTGGCCACTTTCCTTCCCCCTGAGCACCACAGCCCACCAGCCCGAGACATTGGGACTCCCAGCCTTGCTTGATCCCCCTCTCCCTCGCTTTTGCCCCCTAAATCCAGCTGGGTGAGGGAAAACCACCTTCACCCCAGGCTCCCTGGAGCTGGGAGTGCAGCCAGGGTTGCACCTTCCTGGCTGGATTAGCCAGCTCAGCTCCTCTCCCCGGATTATTTGGCGAACGTCTCCCACCTAAACTCCGATTTTGGAACTTCCGCACGATGAACCATTCACCGAAAACAATTTAATCAAGGGATAATTCAGCCTTTCTTGGAATTGTCACAAGCTCCTCTCCCTCCAAACCCACCCTGTATTCAGGAAGAGTCGCTCAGTGGTGAATACCCCAAATTGGAGCTGGGCTAATATTAGTTCCGAAGGGTCAGCTAAGCCAAGTGAGATTGCTCTGATTGTTTGGTGTTGTTCAGGCAGCCTGGATTCACCCCCCTGCTTCCCACCCYCCTTTTACATCCAGGAAATAAACAGCTGGAGAATTTCTTTTACCCCCTGCCAAAAGCCAGAAAAGGMAGAAAAAGAAGAGATGGAGATTTTTTTTTTTTAATTCTCATGGAGAAACTGGGATTTGTTTGGATCTGGCCCCACCATCCTTTCACTGCCTTCTCGTGCTTGAGATGTCCCTTCTCATCTTTTGACGAGTTTCTTCTGCTCATTACTGATCCCGCTTGGCAGCCGGGCTGCCTCATCCCGAGTCTCCCSGTGGCTCCGGGCTCGGAGCTGATCCCGCCCGCCGCTGGGAGCAGTCGTTAAGCATAAGCCCAGCTTAATTAGGTGCCTAACCCCCCGCAGTGCGAGCTGGAAACCAGTTTGTACTGGTGCTGCGCGTGGGTTTSCATCTCGCCTCTCGCTGTGAGCGCCCAAGCTCTCCTCAGGCTCCATCAGCATCCCACCCCCAGGGACCTTCCCACATGGTCCTGGAAGTGGGAAGACAGCCCAAAGCCCCTCCTGGGGTGCTTCCAGGAGCCCCCTTCCCGCTGTGCCATCCCCCCTCCTGACTCTCTCCCGGCCCCTTCCAGAACGAGACGGATGACAACCAGATCCAGCTGGTGGGAGGCGACGTGGAGCTGCCCAAGGAGCTGGCCAAGATGATCGAGCAGGACAACGAGGAGGAGGAGGAGAAGAACTCGGTGATCGGCCAGCTCAGTAACATCCAGAACCTGGACCTTGATTCCTTGAAGGACAAAGCCTCGGCCACGCTAGAGGACCTGAAGCAATCGGCGGAGAAGTGCTCCGTGATGTGAYGGGGCTGAGCAGGGAGGGCACGCAGCGCAGGCTCTGGCGGGGGCTGCTGCCTGCAGCGGGGACCCCAGCCATGCTGTCACCCTCGCCGTGTGTCACTGGGCTCCTCCTGAGCCGCGTGACYCCTCGAGCCCCTGACCCAGATGTCCCTGATGTGTGGCTTTCGTTTCGTTCTCCGGGCTGAGGTTAGAGCCAGGAGCCAGCATGTCCCCCCTGTACCCCATGGCCTCCCCCCGAGCCCGGGCAGGGGTGTCTGCAGCCAGAGCTGGGGAGGTGGCAGGAAGGAGAGAGACCTTGGAGAGTGAGATGACTTTGGAATGTGACTGACCTGGAGTGTGATTGGAGAGAGACTGACCTTGGCAGAGTGACTCACCGTTGGGATGTTGATTGACCTTGTGAGAGTGCAGTACCTGGAGTGTGACTGACCATTGGTGTTTGGTGTGGGATAGACTGACCTTGAGTGAGAGTTGTGACTACCTTGGATGCTGATGACCTTGGAATGTGTACGTGACCTCGTTTCTGTTGTGACATTGGGACTCCCAGCCTTTGCTTGATCCCCCATCTCCATCGCTTTTTCGGCCTCCCTAATCCATGCTGGCATAGGTGAGTGGTAATAACCACCTTCACCCCAGATTAACCCTAACCCACCCCACTAACCTTTGGGGTGTGACAGACCTTTGGAAAGTGACTGACCTTTGCAGTGTGACTGACCTCGGGGTGTGACTGACCTTGCAAGTCGTGAACTGACCTCGGGTGTGGACTGACCTTGCAGTTGTGGCCCCACGCTGCGGTTGCTCCTCCACGTTCCCACTCATCCTCCCAGGAACGAGCGGGAGGCTCGGATTTGCCTCGCAAGGACGAGGCAGGGTGTGGAGCACCCCCCTCCCTGCATCCCATCCCCATCACCTGAGAAACAGCATCCCATCCCTGCCAGGAACACCAGCCCTGTGCCCTTGAGGGCCCCTCTGGAGGAGCCAGCCGGGAAGGACCTGCCATACGATCCCTGTGGGAAGGGGGGTGCTGAAGCCTGAATTGACACCAGAGAGGAACAAAAGGCCTCCCTGGTGCTGAGCTGAGCCCGCAGCAGCCCTCTCCTGGGATGGGATCCTGTCCTTGTTCCTTCCAGGAGAAGAACAAAGCCATGAGGGAATATCTCCCCGTCCTCCCTCTCGTCGTGCTGTAGTCGTGCCGTGCTCGGTTGAGTGTCCCTCCCCTCCTGTGCTGTCCCCGTGCCATGGTACTGTTATAACCGGTGGAATAAATACCAGGAGATGTCTATGCATTTACTTTTCTCCCCCAGCTCTGTTTTTCTGGGCAAATTTTCCTATTTTCCTGGTTTTGGGGAAAAAAAAAATGTTCCTATTTTCCTGGCAGCAGAATCCCAAAGAAAGCTCCTCTCCTGGCTGCACTCATATTTGGGACCAAGGGGATGCTACCAGCAGCTCATTGGCAGCAGTCAGGTTTAAAGCAAACAAAATTCCCATTTTTCTGCAGGTTTTTTTGGCTGTTTTAATACAAAACCTTCAGAACACTCAGTCTCAGGGGCACTGCAGGATGCCCAGTGCACTGCTCCAAGCAAGGACACTCTGCAGGGATGAGCCCGAGCTCGTGCAGGTGTGACCCAGCCCCGGTGGCAGCCCGGCAGGCAGGAGGCTCCTGTGGTGAGGCTTCCTGGAAAAACTTGGCATGGGCTGGGAATTTATCGCTCCAAATCCCGTGGGAGCTGATTAGCTGCAGTTTGGTTTTGTGAGGAAGGATGGGTGATCCAGGAAAACACAGGAGAGGGTGCTGGGAAACTGATATTATTATTATTATTATTATTATTATTATTATTATTATTATTATTATTATTATCATTATTATCATTATTATCATTATTATCATTATTATCATTATTATTGGTGTTGGATCAAGCCATGCTGCACCAAGAGATTCCTTTCTGCCCCCAGCCCCCTGTTAATCCTGTGCCAGGGCCAGGTAGTTCTGGGAAACTCCTGATGTCCATTCCCGAGCGGACAGACAGACAGACAGAGGCAGCTCAGGCRTGGACACACATCCTCCCAGCCCTCCAGCCCGCGGGACTCCAGCAGCTCCAGGGACGTGTGCTCCCATCAGATYCCCAGCCCAGCGCTGGGAGCCGGGAGCAGCGAGAGGGGAGATTGGCAGGAGCAGCTTCAGCTCTGCGAGGAGATCATACCTGATGAGGATCAGCCCGAGCTGATCTAATCCCCCACCAGGAAAGGGATAGCAAGGAGCAGGCACGGCCCCGGCCCAGCCCTCGCTGCTTAAATCCCAGCCCCGAGGCTCAGCCCGAGGGAGAGAGCGGGATCCGAACCGGGGCGGGGACCAAGGGCTGCGGATGAGTGGGGAAAGGCGCTGGGATGGAAGGAGGGATGGGGCTGGGCTTGGAGGTTGAGAGGCTGGGATGGAGGGAGGAGAGGATGGGTATGGAGGGATGATGGGCTGGAATGGAGGGGGAGGCTGCGGATGGAGGGAGGAAGGATGAGATGGAGGGATGAGAGGTTGGAGAGGAGGATGAGACTGGGATGGGCGGAGGTGGGGAGGAGACGCTGGGATGGAGGGATGAGCTGCGGATGCGAAGGGAGGCAGAGATGGGATGCGAGGGGAGATCTCTCTT
>NDFG01000168.1:336588-356745 GCA_002167245.1 Sporophila hypoxantha
AGCATAGGAGAGGCAAGGTACACTCTGGCAGGGAGCAGGATGACTGCAATGACTCCCATGCTGAGCATGCTCTCACTCACGGGGCATGGAACCAGCTCCTTTCCAAGCTGGCTGCTGGCTTCGAGGGGAAGCCGCCATGAAGTGTTGGAAGGGCAGGAGAGTGGTTTGTGCAGGGCACTGCAGCATTTATTTCCTCCTGGGCTGGGAGCTCGAGCCTGCCCTGGCTTCTTGGAGGGAATGGTCTGTGAGAGTAGAGACCTCATTCTCAGGGCATTATATATATAGTGCAAACAGGTGGTTGCGTGGCTGCCTGGGCCCGGGGATAAGAAGCACAGGGCACATGGGGTGAGAGATCAGAACCACACGGAGGGCAGGAATCGGCGAAGACATGTGTCATTTGTCCAGGCTCGCTTCAAATACGAGATCTGCACACCCTGCTTGTTCCAAGCAGCCCCCTTTGTGTTCGGCTTTCTCCTGCGGCCCTCCATCGGGTGGTTTTTTTCACCCTGGCCACTCTCCTACCTGTCTCATGGCACAAAGGAGGCAGAGCGTGATGGGCAGATTGCGGTGCTCAGGACTGCAAAGCCATCCAGTCTGGAGGTCTTTGCCTTGACCTGTTTTGGGCTCGTCGCTGTGAGAGCAGACACGCCTTGGGGGTGCAAGGCACACGGCTTGCGCTACGAGCCCCGAGCTGACGCGATATGCACGCTGCACGACATTCTGTCGGGACGGCCGCAGGCGCTGCCACGCTCCACTACTGTGTGTTACTACAACGCTCACTTGGCTCTGCCTCGGTGGTTCGTCCGGCTCTCGCTCACGGAGCCAAGTTCTCGCCATTGCGTCTCATTCATTCCGTGCCAGCTCTGAGCAGAGGCAAGCCATTGCAATTTCTCTCGTGGGAGGCTCGTGACGCGAGTGGGGCCATTGCACCTAAACCTGAGAGGGGAGAAAAATCGGCTCTCGCAGGTGGGAGCTTCCTAGTCATCAACCTTGTATTTGTTACATCGGAAGGATGCTCGCAGCAAATCCGGAGGTCAGAAGCGATGCTTAGGTCGGGGAATAGACTCTACCAGGACACTATAGAGTCTCCACTACTATCTTGAAATGTCTGCCCTTCCTGTGCTCTGGGCTGGCCGCTGGCAGAGAATCACTCGACTGCCTCGGCGGGCCATTGTGATTCTGCGACCTGGCCACGTCGGGAGCCTTCAACAACTCAGGTGGTAAAGCTCTGGAGAGCTGAGGTCCTGTCTCTACCCAGCTTGTTTAGCGTTCAGTTGCTGTGTCGATCGTGGTCAGAACTGGCAGCCCACGCACACGCTCGACGCAGTACGCCAGGACTGAAGAGCAATTGCAAGTACGGCAATGGGACATCTGCAGGCGCTGGTGCCTGCCACGCCAACCCACCCTCATGCGCAAAGAGACTGGGGGGGAGATAAGAATGATGTTGCTCAAGTTTAATACTAAAACAGGTAGAAGCAGATACCTTAAACGAGGCTCGCCTGGCTTAAAGGAAACCCTTTCAGCTGGGAAGGCGAATTGTCTTCCCTCGACGTAAGCCCACGCGGAGCGCCTCTGTGCTCCCAACTCATTGTGGCACTATCTCATGAGAAGTGAATTAGATTTTCCATGGGTTCTCTCTCGGAAAGCAGGTCACGGCGCGTGTGAGGGTGGAAGAAAGCTTGTGGAGAGCTCTGCAAGATCAAGCTCTCGCTTGACACTGCACTAGGCCCACACCATAACTTCATGCAGATACCTTCGAAATTGAGTCGCGCTCTGAGTCTCCTTCGAGTTCTGAGCCAACTAAGGAGTGATCGAGTCGCAGAGGCTGAGAGGAGCAGCTGTGCGATGCGGTGGTAGGGCGATGCTGAGAGGTGACACTGGAGTTGTGCAAACAGAGGCACCTCCTTCACCCAGCATCTGTGCCCAAGATTGTGGTGTAAGAGCGCATTTGTGGGTATGACCTTTCAGCAGTGTCACTCGCTGGCATCAATCAGGGGGCTCTGCTCTGCCACTGGTGCACGCATGCACAGCATCCTTCCAAGCCTGGAGCAAACTCCCCTGTTGTCACCCGGTGGTGCCACCTTCCAAGTGATGGTACCCAATGGGCACCTGAGAGGCGAGTCACCTACGCTGCCCTCTGAATGGTGCTGGCTCTAGTATGTATTTTACGCGCTCCCCACGCGCTACCAAAAATGGTGGCCTAGCTTATTATTTTATACATACTGTTTATCACACTGCGGCAATAGAGACATAGATCTTTGCTTTACACGCACGTTGGGGTGCGCAGGAGCTATGAGAGGAAGACGCGAGCTGAGGATGGCGTGGAGAATGAAGGCGAAAGGGAACTTGAGTCCACGACCCCACGTCACGTCCTGTAGCACCTTTGTTCTGCTCGCGCACGAGTGCTGTTCCATCGAGTATCTGACATCTGAAGCAGAAGGTTGTCTAGTCTATCTATTGGTGTCGGCAATATGAAAGGATTTTGCTCAGACAATTGCCGGGATTTCAGGTAGATTCTGACTCCTATCGCTGTGTGTTAACAGAACGGCCAACTTCTGGGACAGATGGAGAGGACACAGAGGGATACGGCATCACACCGTGTTCTGTTGCTATCCAAGGAGGATGCGGAAGGTGGGATGCTGGAGGCCAGCCTCTGCTGACGCCTCACCTGCCTCAAGCAGCCTTCACACAACACCGCATTTTCACCACCAAAAGCTCTCAGCACTGATCTGTGCCCGTGTCAGAGCTGGTGAGACACTAGGATGCTGCAGCTGAGAAGTTCTCATGAAGCAGCAAAGCTCTTCTCCTCAGCTCACACTCTTTTAACGCACAGGCAACCGATATTTTCGAACTCCCTAATCGTGTGCGTTTGTAAGGGGCTGAATCTGGGTTTGCAGGGACTTTCAGTGATGGTGGTTGTGATGGCCCTTTCGGCCGTGCATGGGGAATTCCTGCCTTCCTGCAGAAAACCCCTGCAACACCAGCTGCTGTGCCTAGCAGTTTCATCCCATTTCGTGCTGATGCACGCTGTGCTCCAGATGTAGGAGGCTGACCCAGAGCCCTGGGCTCTGGCTAAGGTTTTAATGCATGAGTTTTAAACAATGAGCTGAACACTGCGTTGGAAGTTCTGAGTTGGGAATTAGTTGTCTGAATGCGAGAAGAGCAAGTGAGAGCTGCTCCTTGCTCACTCCGGCAGCGAGGCAGAACAACTGGCGCGTCCTCTCCCCCAAGAGGTGGTCCCATCAAGCCTGCTTCTATCGAGGACTCTCTCCTGCAGACATCCAGCTGACTACCAGCGGATATCGCAAGACATGGTCTCTATTACTTGTGGATGTGTCAAGTAATAGGCCCTCAACCTTTGCTGCAGTCAGCCATTCTTTTAGAGGAGGAGCGTTCTCTTTGGTGTGAAACAAAGCTGAGCTCTGTCACACTGTAAATGCTGTTGTGTTGTCTGCAAGGCTAAAAATCAGGTTTCCGCTCTTACTTATGAAGGTAAATGTGAAGACCTCGAGTTTAATGCTTTTGGGAATAGCTCTTCATGACCACTTTTAATTGTTTAATGGAGGCTTGAGCAACCTATTTAAGATTTGGCTGTGAGCACGCAGGATTCAGATATGAGCTTTCTTAAGTCAAGCTCTGTTTCCCTTCTAAAGGGAAAGGCAGGGAAATTAGATGGCCCCAAAAGTCACCCTTACTTTCTGCCAGCTCTCCCTGTGTGCAGTGAGACATCTGGAATGCTTTGGCAGTTTCGCAAGAGCTTGCCTGATGTTGTTCTTTTCTCTCTTCCCACCCTGAATCAGGTGCATTCCATCACCATCGCCCTGCTCCTAAACCTGCCTGGACTCTTGCCTGGCGTGGTTACCAGTGGAACAGCAGCAGAGGAGTGGACTTTGGGCTCTCCATTCTGGTCGGTTACTTTTATCACCCCTATGTGGCCTTTCTCTGTTGTACCCCGAGAGAACCAATCGTTACAAGGTTTCAGGCAAGTACTCCTGGGAATGAGGGGGCTGCGTTTTTTTTCTGTACAAAGCGATGTATCTCTTAATGGGGCAGAGGAAGCTTTGGGTTTTAATCTGTTCCCATCGTGTTTTGCCCTCAGGATTTTTCGCAGCTCTTTTGCATCATTAGATAAACCTGCAAACAAACTGTAAGGGTTAGCTAGAACCAAATATTAGAAATCGTGTCTGATAGAACTTAATTATGGTGATCTTTTTCATCCTGAAATCAAAACCTAGGCAAGACAGAGGACCGCTTTGAATTTCATGTTTTTTATTACGGGTTGTATATGCATTTTCTAAGACGAGCGGTGGTTTGGTACAACTACTGATGTCGAGCACCCACTGTGGTTTGGTTTGAGGGAGGGCTAGCGTTCGACGCCACGGGCACCAATCTTTGCATCTTGGCAGAGCACTGCCAGACATCACTCACAGTGGACACATCTTAGGTGCCCAAATATGCTCCCCCTCCTCAGCTAATAAGTCTTCCCTTGGAGAAAGGAGTTCAACTTGAAGCTGTCCTCTCGCCCTCTCAGAGCAGAAGGCTCAAGGCTGCACTCAAGGATCACAGGTTTCACATCCTGTTGCCATCTTTCTCAGTCTGACAAGCTCTTCAGCTTCTTCGTCTTCTTTTTCATCTTCTTCTCTCGGCCAATAGCCAATTCTACATCAACAATCCAGGCTGTTGGAATTCCTGGCTGGGGACAGGTATAGCTTGGCTTCCTGCCTGCCATGTCACACATCCCTTTTCTCATCTCATACGGGGCTGTGACTGGCAGGAGCTTTGGGACCTGCTCCTTGCCAGCTGCCCTGTTTCTTTCCTTGTGTGGTTTTTTCCTCTCATATACGAGCTCGGTGCACGGTCTCCAGCTCTGCCTTCCCTTCTGTATCTCTGCTCTTCCAACATCCTTGAGCGACAAGTCCCAGTGTGTGAAGGGGAGTATGTGAATTTACTCGGATATTGGGGCAGGTACACCTTCCCTTCACAGGTGTGCCCAGAGGCAGCTGTGGCTGCCCTGGATCCCTGGCAGTGTCCAATGGCTGGGTTGGGTGGGACTTCTGGAGGCCACCATGGCCAATAGTCTGGGGAGTGTGACTGCCATGGGCAGGGGGGGGAATGTGATGAAGTTTTTGAGGACCTTCTGACCAAACTGTTTCTGTGATTCTGTGGAGAACTCTTCTGTGCCCTCTTCTCCCTCACTCAGTACAGATTCATATTTGCTCCTGCTGGGTGTGAATCCAGCTCTGCCTTGTTCAATACTGGAGTCCTTCCCTGGACAGCAGTTGCTGGGGCTGCAGGGATCTCTGACCTGAAATCTGGGTACTAGGCTCAGCCCTGATCCCTGCTGCTACCACCCCCGACTCTGTACCCCAAACTCTTCTGAATCCCTTCTGGAGCGTGTGCTTGGTGGGGCTGAGATAAGCAGAGAGGCTTTTAGCCTCTCCCTTTCTCAGTGACATTGTCCAGAAGGGTGAGCCTGGCGCTTTTTGGAGCAGATCCAGGAGCCTCATGGCAGCCAGCTGTGCCCTGCAGGGAGAAGCACAGCTTCTTTCACCTTGCTGCCCTGCTCGGCAGCTCCTGTTTTTTGGAGTCAGGGGCTCAGGAAGGTCAGCAGAGACACAAACGGAAATTATACAGGAGAGCGCCAAAGAAAAGGGTTGAGGGCCTGCAAGGTGTTCTGGGGGAGCAATGAGAGACGCTTACAAATGTAATTTATTAATATCATAAAATCAAAGGATTCACAAGAATAACCACAAGGCAATGGCCTGGATCAGAAGGACGCATAAAAGCGTCAGCTCCAACAGAGGCGTCACAATGGCTGCCGCAATAGGGGCATCGAAGGACAGACACCTTGAAACCACTACACAACGCAAAGAGATTGCATTTCACAAGGAGCGCCATGTCCAGAGGAAAGACCTTGGCGCGTCGTAGGAAAAGACAACTGGTCCAGATGGGAATACGCTAGTCAGGGGAAAATATTCAATTATAAGTAAAGAAGCGGAAGAAGGGAAGAGGGAATCTTGTATATGGCAAGCAAGGCCCTTTGGAGGGGAATGAGCAAACAGCAGTTTATGGACTGCCGCGTGTGGAGGTAACGATATGGCTTGTCAGCGACAGGTGTCAAGCTCTGGCTTATCACGCACGCGGGCGCTGTCCTGGAGCTCAAGGGAAGGTCAAGCAGCCTGTCCTGGAGCTAGAGGGAAGGTTTAGCAGCATGTCTGGAGCTCCAGGGAAGGTTAGCAGTCTGTCCTGGAGCTCAGGGAATCCGTCAGCAGTGCCATTCTGGAGCTTCAGGGAAGGTTAGCAGCCTGTCCTGGAGCTCAGGGAAGGTAGCAGCCTTTCTGGAGTCAGGGAGCTTCAGGGAATGGTCAGCAGTCCATTCTGGAGCATCAGGGAAGGTCAGGCAGCCTGTCCTGGAGCTCAGGGAAGGTAGCAGTCCATTCTTGGAGCTCAGGGAAGGTCATTAGGCAGCCTGTTCTGGAGCTCAGGGAAGCGTAGCAGTCGCATTCTGTGGAGCTCCAGGGAAGGTCCGCAGCCTTTCTGGAGCTCAAAGGGAAGGTCATAACAGTCCATTCTGGAGCTCAGGGAAGGTCAGCAGTCCATTCCTGGAGCTCAGGGAAGGTCAGCAGTCCATTCCTGGAAGCTCAGGGAAGGTCAGCCGCCTGTTTTGGCACGCTCAGGCAATGAGGTTAGGCAACGCTCCGTCTGAATTTCAAGGGAGCTCAGGGAGAGGTTAGCAGCCTGTTTCTGGTGAGTCAGGGAGCTCAAGGGAAGGGTCAGCGCAAGGCTGTCCTGGAGCTCAGGGAAGGTCAGCAGCCTGTCGTGGAGCTCAGGGAAGGTCAGCAGTCCATCTCGCGTGAAGGCTCAGGAAAGGTTTAGCAAAGCCTGATCCTGGGAAGATGCAAGGGTGAGGTTAGAGGTTGCTCGCGAATCTGAATTTGTGAGGTATAGGAGAAGTCAGGGGCAGGTCAACGCCGAGAGCCTGTTTCTGCGAGCTCAGGAAAGGTTAGGCAGCTCCGATGTCTGGAGTCCAGGAGGCTCCAGGGAAGGTCAGCAGGCCTGGTGTGCTGGTGTGCAGGGCGCTTAGGGAAGGTCAGCAAGCCTGTCTGGGAGCTCAGTCGAAAAGGGTTCGCAGCTCTCGCATTCTGGAGTCAGGGAGCTCAGGGAAAGGTCAGCAGCCCGTGGTGCTGTCCAGGGCACGCTCCAGGCCAGGAGCTGGCTTGTCTATTTCTTGCGCTGTTCCTGCAGAAGGCCTCGTGGGCAGCGCTGTCCCCCCTCCCCCTGCCCCCTGAGTCCACAGGGGGGTGGGGGGTAGAGGGTTCAGTCTGCCGCTGGAGAGGCTGCCTGCAGCTCTCGTGCTTCAGTTCCCTGCTGCCAAGCCAGCAGGATATTTTTGGCTGCATGTGTGTGGTGGATGGCCTTTTCTGCTTTCCCTGTGCTAGAGCCTGAGGAGCGGTGCACACATGGGATGGACGCATCCCTCCTGCTTGCTGCTGGCAACACTACCGGGAATCACCGGGCGTGTTGGTGGAGCACTTGGAAAGGTTCCTTTCTCCAGCACCCAGGAAGGTGGTTCTGAGTGAGGTGTTTGGTATTTTCAGCCACAGCCAAGTGCTGGTAACTCTGGTGAATTCTTCCCTGTCCTTTCCTTCAACAACTCCCAGCGTCCTGGAACTTAGAATGGTGGATCATCACAGAAATGCTTTGGGTTGGAAGGGACCATGGGCAGGGAAGGCCAGTTCACTGGGAAGGGGTCCCCGGTTGCTTCGCAGAACTCCCCATCCAAGGGGACCTGCCGTGGGGCCTTCAGGGGCTGGAAGCAAGCCACAGGCTGCTCTGGCAGCCTGTGCCAGGGTTTTCACCTCACCTCCATCCGTTTCTCCCTTCCTGCCCTCTCCCTCCGCGTCCAACGCCTTTGACTGACCCTGTCCGGTGCACTCTCCGGTCCAGGCTCCAGACCCTTGCCAAGCGCTGATCTCTCCCAGTTTTCAGCTGTTCTATGCCTAATCTTTACCCTACTTGGCTGAATTTTGAGAAGGTTTGCCCATGGGAAGTCACTGTTGCGCCAAGGGTAATTGATTTTGCTGCCTGAGGGGAGGGCACAGGGCTGGAAATGTGGCGTTGGGATGAGCACAATCCTCCTCTAACCAATGCTAATGGAACCTCTATCCCAAACAAAGGCCTGGACGAGGCTTCAGGCTCCCTTTCCACAGACTGCTTTGGTTTGTGCTGCCCTGTAACGCTTCCCCTGCAGCATGGGCTGTGTCCCTGCTGTGTCCAGCTGTGGCAGGAATGCTTGCCCATAGTTGCCGCAGCCCCTCTTCTCTCCTGTCCCCTGGCCGCGGCTGGATCGCGCGCTGTCCGAGTGCCACCGGCAACGTGGCCGTGGTGGTGATCATGATGGTGGTGGCAGCCTTCTTCACGCTCTGCGCGCGTCCTCTCCTCTTCCTCCTCAAGCAGGTGAGTGCTTCGGCGGGCCAGCAGAGCTCAGGCTCGCCCCCATCTGGGCCCGGTGGTTCCTCCGGGCAGCTCTGCGGCTTAGGCTGCTTCTTTCCCGATGAGCGGGGGCAGGGCTCCTGGGTTTTGATGCTCCTCCCTTCACGTGTGAAGAACCCTGGGCAATGACTGGTGGCATGGGGGAGCACCTGGTTGGGCTCAGGAGGTGTCAATTAAAAGTGGGTTTTTGCTTTGTGCTTGCCTGCAGCGATGCCAAATTTTTTGGACAGTCCTTGCAAAAGTGGGAAGTAGCCTCTTCTGTTGGAGGTCAATGAGAGATCATGAAATCTAGTTTTGGGAGGGATATATAAGGGCAGGCCTTGGAGCTCATCTTACCATCCCTTAGGCCAGAGGCAGGGACAACGGACTTTCGTATCCGAGGGTGCTCCAGGCCCTGTCCAGATCTGGCCTGGAACATTTCCAGGGATCCTGGGCAGGCCCCAGCTTCTCTGAGCAGCTGTGCAGGCCTCCCCGAGCCTCGTGCACAGAGAAAGGATTTTTTTCCTGATATCCATGTAACCATACGCACAATCTGGCAGTTTAAAAGCATTGCCCTTGTCATGCTGGAGCTGGCCAGAGCAGAGGCTCCGGCGTTCAAGCACCCCCAGGGATTTTCAGTCCTGCTCCCCCACAGCACTGTGGGGTTTTCGCAAAGCGCTGGTGGGAGTCCACAGCGAGTGTGCCTTGCCACGGTTCGAAGACCCGGGCCCCTCCTCCCTCCTCCTGCTGCTGCCAACAGCAGGGGCTGGATTTCTGGGACAGGAACAGCAGAAATGGAGCTTGGGGGAAGCACAGGACAGCTGGACTCATGCGTCCTTTCTAGTTGTACTGTCCTTCTGCTCTCCTGCCCTTTATCATTAAGGAACTCACCGTGAGGTGCTGGTTGGCACCTCAGGTCCTGCGTGACTGTAAAGTACTGGAGGGGTTACGAGGCTGAGCATCATGGTGGTGGGGAGTTTTTGGGGTCTGAAAGCCACTAATTTTGCCTGAGAGCTCCACAAAAAAGATTATTAAAGATCTATTTGTTTTTCAGCAAATGAGCTCATCCTAGAAATTCTGCCAATGGATGGCCACTGGCTGCCAACCCCATGCTCTGCAGCTGTCCAGGGAGCTGCTTACCGAGGCCAAAGCTGGGTGTGTGCGAGCAATTTCCCACACCACCCGGGGCTGATTTCAGTTCCTCTTTCCCTCCCCTCGTCGCCCCCAGGTGCATTCCCTGTATCGGCGCACAGGAAGCCATCCAGAGGGCCCAGGAGGAAGTTTTTCGCAAGATCCTCCCAACAGGAGCTTCCAGAACGCAGCACAGGCTGGGGCACAGCCTCCTCAGCTGCACAGAATGGCTTTCACGCAGGAAACTAACGCCTGCCCCAGGCAAAGATCCAGCCCTTTTTCCACGCAAATCCAGCCTTTCTTCCTGGGCTGCTCCCTCTTAGTTTCTCTGCGCCCTCATCTCCCCAAACCTTCTAATTTTTTATTTTTGTTTTATTTTTTTTCTGAAAATCACTTTTTTTTGGGGGTACATGTGAGCCTCTGTGATGCCAGACACTCCTGATGAGACAGAGGGGTTTTTTTTTGGCTTCAGCTGAGCTCATGGTTTGGATGATGATTCCTTTTCCCTGTCGCTTGTCTTAGGGTCTGGGGAAGATGGGGGAAGACATTCTCGTGAGGCAAATATTCTCTCCAGGACCTTCGCAGGTGTTTTGTCTCTTCATCCCCTCACTCTGTCCGTAGCAGAAGATGAGGGGAAGCAGGTTTTTCATTTTAACTCTCTCTTCTCTTGGCCTTTTGCTATGAAGAATTTTGATCATGCTGCTGTTATCGGGAAGGTTTTTGTAACGTGCATGTAGTTGATGTTGTTAATTTGTAAGAACAGAACTGTAACTTTTGGTTTTTATTAACAACTCACATGTCGTCAATGCTGTATTCTGACCTCGTAACTGCTGGGCTTCCTGAGAGCCACAAAGAAAATTCTGGGAGCAAGGGGGGAAGTTTGGGGGGGATATATTTCCACTGGTCCCAGGGCACATCCCTTGCTTTCTCAGGAGGATTCCTGCAGGTGCCAGCCCTGGGCACGGAGAGGGGGAGAAGGGATCAGTGGAGGCTGAGTCTTCTCAGTGACTTGAGAGCAGGAGATGGGAGGGGAAAAGGGATTTTGGTTTTGGCCTCCCAGCTCAGTGCTTGGGGAGCTGAGATTGCAGGGTCACACAGTGCCTGTGCTGCCCTTCTCCTCGCTAACCTTGAAATGAGTACTTCTCCAGGGAAGGCTTCCTCCCTGCCTTCCTCCTGACTGAGTTTTAATTTTTATTTTTTAGACTGTGGGGGGGAAGAACTGTTTCCATGTGTGTTCAGCTGCATCGCCAAGATGGTGATGTCCCTTGGGACGCCAGAGGGGCGGATGGGGGCAGGTTCCACCTCTCCCTCCCTCAGCCCCGTGGTTTGGGGTGGTCGGGGGGGGGGTTAATAAGCCAAGATTTCGGTTTGGCGGTGCCCGCTTTGCCGGGGTGGAGGTTGTCTCAGACCCCCTCCTGTGGCCGGTGAGGGGCGGCGGGGGGCCGCTCGGATACAGAAATCAGGTATTTTTTACACGCCTTTTCCTCTTGCATTATTGGAGTTTTTTTTTTCGCCCCTGCGTCTGATCTTCTTAACTAGTTTAAAAATTATTAATAAAAATTGTCATGTGGTTCGCAGACCCGGCCGGTCCGTGCAGCGGCGGGCCGGGGAAGGGGCGTGGCCTGTTTGTAATTGGCGGGTTGGGGGGCGGTGACCAATATGGACGGGTGAACCAGGGGCGTGGCTTGATATGGAGATGAAACGTGTGGGCGTGGTCATGGCTGCTGGGGGCGCGGTTTGCGTGTTGTACTGGAGGCGTGGCCTGTGGGCGTGGCGCTGCGCCGTGGCGCGCACGGGCAAGGCGGAACGCTCCCGGGCCCGAGTACCGGGCGACCGGGGCCCGAGAGGGGCTGGCCGGGCGTCACCGCTGGGCCCGGCGCGCCCTCCGAGCGAGTTCATCCTCACCGAGCCCCTCGGCTTTCCGGGTAGCGATATAACGCCCCCGTCTTCCAAGCCTACGAGCAAGGTAGGCGCCGAGTCGCGCGGGGGTCGCCTTTTTGCTCGCCGGCAAGTGCTGCTCCGCCCGTGGCAACGCGTCACTCCGGCGTGGGAACCCATTTTCCATGCCTCCACATGGGGTACCCATCTCCGATTTCCAGCCCTCCACATGGGGTAACCACTCCGCTTTCCAGCCTCCAATGGGCTAGCCTCAACCCTCCGATTTCCCATCCCCTGCCACATGCTCCCACCCCCACAGCCTCGTCCTCCTGGCAACCTGCCACCCCTTAGCAGGGGTCTTCCTTGCCCTGCCCCCCCCGCGGTGGCTTGTTTGGTGGGGGTCCAGCGTTGCCCCCCTCCTGACAGAGGGAACACGCGTGAGGTGGGTGGCCATTTCAAGTGTGTCAACAAGAGGAGCCTGAACCGGGCATCGGTGGCAGACACTGCTGACAGAGATCGAGATCCCTCAAGACATCGTCCGCCATCCCAACATTGTGGAGCTCAAGGACTTCCAGGGTGGGTCTGAGGGCTTCCCGGGGGGCTCTGAGCCGGAGTTTAGCTCCGGCTTGGATCCATTCCCAACTTCCCTACGGGTTGTGTCCGTGGGTGTTTCGTGCCCAGCAACTGGGCAAACTGGTCCAGGTGAAGCCTGTGTGGGTGGGACTGGCTGTGCCGGTGGCACGGGGGGTCGTTGCTCCGCAGTGGGCGCAGGATAGAACCACATCTACCTGTCTGGAGTTCTGTGCGGACCTGTTCCCCGCTTCACCTGCAATGCGCGCATGGGCTCCCGAGAAGGTTGGCTACGTGTCTTCCTGCAGCAAGCTCGGTGAAGGCCACGCCGCCCTGGGCCTTCCACACCTGCTGCCTTGCTGGGGGACACCTCCCCCAGGGGTTTTGGGGTGCAGGGCTGCTGCTAGTCGACGATCGCTCCATAGTCTGCTGCCCCACGGGCCCAGCGCCTGCGCTGAAGTTCCTCCAAGACAACAACATCTCCCACTGGACCTGAAGCCGCCAGAAACATGCCTCCCTGAGTCGCCCCGGAGAACCTCAGGCTGCTGAAGCTAGGCCAGGTCAGAGCAGCCCCTGGCCGGGGCTGGCAGGGGGCAAAATCCATTCCTCCCTGTGCCCCACAGCTCTCTGTCCCTGGCAGATTTTCGGCTTTGGCTCAGTACATGTCGCCGTGCGGACGAGAAGCAACGTGCTGCGTGGCTCCCCGCTCTACATGGCCCCGAGATGGTGTGTCGGCGCACTAGACGCCCACGCGTGGACCTCTGGTCGTGGGCGTCATCCTTTAAAAACGGTGGGTTTGGCTTTATTGCCCCAGGGGGCTTCTGCTCAGGGTTTTGGGTTCCCCCTCTCTCGCATCTCCCCTTTTCTCCTTGCAGAAGCACTTTTTGGGAAAGCCGCCTTCGCTTCCCGCTCCTTCGCCGAAGCTGGAGGAGAAAGATCCGCAGCGACCGGCCTGTGGAGGTAACGTTGGGGTGGGTGGGGAATGGGGCTGTGGGGGAGTCTCACAGCCCTACAGTGGCTCAGCCCCTTCCCTCCAGCTCACAGCGGGCCCAGCTCTCTCTGGAATGCCGGATCTCCTTGGGACAGCTGCTGGGAGGGACCTCCGGAGCGGCAATCTCTTCGAATGCCTTCTTTGCCCACCCTTCGTGGACATGGCGCTACGTGCCGCGCCCCGAGAGCCTGGGCAATAGGCGGTGAGGCCGGGGCTGGGGGCTGCTGCCTGGCAATGGGGCTGTTTCAAGCCCCTGAGACACCGCCCTGTGTCCACCCAGAACCGACTGGTGGTGGAGGCGTGAGGAAGGATCAGCGAGGCGAGACGCCGCTGCCTTGCCTTCTCCTCTACCCGCAAAAGCCCGGAGTATCTTCGTGCAGCACCTGCACTGTGAGTCGCCCCCCTGGGGGCTGTGTGGGGTCCTGGGTGTATTTCTGGGGGGGCCACACCCGAGGGAGGCCATTTTTTAGCCCACCCACCCCTGTGTTGGTCGTTCTCCGCCCTTAGATGAGAGCGACATACGGCGCAAAGAAGCCATGCCGGGCCAAGGATGAGCCAAAAGCCTGGGGGAGTGAGGGCAGCACCCATCCTCTGCACCCTGTATGCGGGGGTCTCCTCACCCCAAATGTGCACAGGTGAGGCAGTACATCTCCCGAGCAGAGAGCTGAAGGTGTGGTCACCTCCAGTCAACAGAACGCTCCTGGAGGGAAAAGGAAACCCGGCCAGAGAGTCCTTAAAGGTAGGGAGGTGATTTCTGCCCCATCCCCTGCTGTCAGAGCTGGCAGGGGCCGTGGTGGGTTTTTGGGCTGAAGGGTGAAGGTTTTGGGCAATACCCTGGTGTCCCCCTTGCAGAGATGGCCCAGGACAAACCTCGGCTCTGGCGGCGCTGAAGTGCTTCAGCTGGCATTGCCAAGGTGAGGGGTGGCCTGGGGTCCCCTCACCCTCGAGGGAAGGGACGGTTGCAGACCCGGTGAGGAGGGGGCTGGCTGGACCCCACCTAACGCGCCAGCCAGCCCGGGGGGCCCTCTTGGCGAGGAGGAGGAGGGCAGGGATTGACAGTGACGCCGCTGGAGCTGTACCAGCAGAGCTGCGGGGAGCTTGCTGCTGCTTGCTGGCCGTGAGTTGGGACCTGATCTTTGCTGAGGCCGGGCTTTTTAGGGCAAGATGGGTCCTGCTCCCGTCCCTCATGTCCGTTGGGCACGGTTTCCCCTGTGCAGCGGAGCCGGCGGGGGCGGCTGCGGGAGCTGCTCCATGCCGAGGTGAGTGCGCAGCCACTGGGACACTGCTGTCCCCGCTGCCTGGCCCCGAGGGACTGTGTCCTCATCTCTCTCCTCCCACCAGATCCACCCTGATGTCTCCGAGCTGAGTACCTGAAGGATCAGATCAAGGTATGATCGTCTGGGGGGGTCCTGGAGCGGGCTGGGGAGGATGGAGGCTGGAAAACCCCCCTCTCCCTGGCATAGATGCGGGAGGACAAATCCATGGGCAAAGAGCGCTGGCAGAGTCCGTCCAGAGCGGTGAGTCGCCCTTTGCCACGGGGACTGGGGAAATATTCCCAGCCGAGGTGATCCACCACCAGCACGGGCCCTGTGCCCTGGGAGCCTCAGTGGGTGGCAGGGGCGGGGGCAGCCCCGGTGAAGTGGCCCCCCTGTGCCCGGCGGCACAGCTGTACCTTGCAGTTGACCCGAGCTGCCCTGCGGGATTGCTGCTCGCTGCCACTGCCGGAGACAACCAGCCACACACGCACGCGCACGCGCTCTCTCGGCTTCATCCCCCCACCTGGGGGGTCATCCTGGGGCTCCCAGCCCGGGGGGTCCAGCGGGGCCATCTGCCCCTTCCCAGGCCGCTGGCTCAATTCCCTGCAGCCTAGCCTCGGCGTCTGCTGCCCAGCCTCCCTGGCACAGCGGGCGGTTATTCCACTCTAATTCCCTTCCGTGCTCCACGGGGGAAAGGGTATTTTTTATGCTGGCACTGGGCCTCTGGCAGGAACATCCCGCCATGCTTTTTTAACTGGGTGGTCTTCACCTCCCAAATTACTGGGGGAGCCCACAATTCGACCAGGAGCTGAGGGTGGACAGGGATGCTTCCCGCTGTGGGCTTCCTCGCCCAGCATCTACCTCTGGCATGCCCTGCTGCTCATGCATACCAGCCTCCACCCAGGCAGCCATGATGGCCCAGCCCGGCATACTCCCTGCCTCTCACTGCTGGAGGCACTGGGAATGAGGCTTTTCTTCCTAAAACCTGAGCCTACCAGGTGCTGCTGCATCATCAGTGTCGAGGACGTGAGCAGTGCTCAGCGGGGACCGATTTGAGTCGGGCACGAAGAGCAGTCAGTCCACCTTCGGGGGACACTCTCAGCATCTGCTAGCCCCTGCTTCCACTTCCTCCGGGCGCCTGGCACCCCCCAACATCCAAATCATGCTCCCAAGAGTATTGTTATGGGGTGCTGATGTTGCCCTGTCTGCAAACAAGGTTACTTGTTCTCAAAATCTACTGTATCTCAGGGAATGTAAATTTATTGTCTTTAATAAACTTTAATTTTGACATTTCTCACCTCCTCGTGCTCGGGTTTGTGATTTAACCTAAGAAGGGTCCTCAGGCAAGCCCCCAGAGGCAAGCCTGGGTCCTGGAGGCCACGAGGTGGCAGGGCGACCCTGGTCCCTGTTCCCATCCAGGCGGGCAGAGCTGGGGTGTCCCCTCCTCTGCTCCAGCAAGTGCTCTCCCTTCCCATGTGCTCCCAGGGACACGAGGCAGTCAAAGCAAGGTTTGACCTTGTTTTCACTTCCCATCTTTTTTATTTTTTTTGGTGTGTGTGTGGAAAACACGGAGCAGAACAGCAACGAACGCATTACGTAAAATCCTGTTTTTCTCCAATGATTTTTTGTGACGGTGCGGAAGGGCCGGGCTGGGCCATGAGGGAAAGCAGAAGGGCTGAGGCCGAGCAAACAGGGGGCTTTGGGTGTCCCACAGAATATTCTGAGCCATGACCTCTTCCAAGACAGGCCTCCCCACATCCCACCGCGAGTGCCTGGCTGCTCACGTGCTCAACCGCGCGAGCTTCCGGGCAGATGCGACGAGGCACTTCTGTATCCTTTTTTTACTCTTTTTTATCTCTTTTATCTCTTATTATCATTATTTTCAGAGCAGAGATTTATATCCTGAGGCTTTAAAGTGCTTTCCCAGCCCGTGTCTCCCCGGCCCGTGGTGGCTGCGCAAGCCGGCGGGCATAATCGCATTGCCTTCACGCTCGGCCGCCCCACGGCCACAGCCCAGCCCCAGCCCTGGGGAGCAGCACAAGGCTCTGGTGCTCCCCTGGGGCCTGAGGCGAGTCGGGGGGGTGTCAGTGCAGTCACCTGCATCGGGGTTTTGGCTGCCAAATGTCCACCAGAGGGAAGGTGAGAGATGTGTTCTGAGCAGTGGACAGGGTGTGTTACAGGGGTTCTTTCGGATGAGGGAAGAGACCAGGATTCTGACTTCCTATGTTTCAGAACGGCTTGATTTATTATTTTTATGATATAGTTTTACATTAAACTATACTAAAAAGATAGAAGAAAAGGTTTCATCAGAAGGCTAGCTAGAAATAGCAAAGGAAAGAATGATAAAAAAGCCTTCTGTCTCGTTTGACAGAGAGTCTGAGCCAGCTGACTGTGATTGGCCATTAATTAGAAAGCAACCACATGAAGACCAATCACAGATCCACCTGTTTGCATTTCCACAGCAGCAGATAACCATTTGTTTTACATTTTGTTCCTGAGGCCTCTCAGCTTTCTCAGGAGGAAAAATCTAACGAAAGGATTTTTTCATTAAAAGATGTATGCGACACACGGTGCGCCGGCTGTTTCGCTTGTAACTGCCTCTTAGCCAGGATTTCCTCAGGGCTCTCTAGAATTCATGCATGTTACTAAAGAATATATAACTGTGCTATAAAATTAAGAAAGAAGAAAGAAACTGAATTCCAAGACCACAAGAAGAGGTAACAGAGAGCTGCGAGCCACCTGGACCTGTAACCCATCACATATTCTGAGAAGTGCATGCAAACGTGGACAGCAAAGACACCAATTAGAAATGTCGAGATCAAGGTGTGCAGTAAGAGCTTAAAATGTGTAAAATAAATCATAATATAAAACAAGAAAAGGGAATTCTACTTATATTGATTTAATAATCTATCTATATATATGATATATGATTAGTTGTCGCAGAGTCCTTGGATTTCCCACAGGAGGGTGGCAACGAAGTGACCAGTGGCCGGCTGGCATGCGTGGCCTCTGTCACTACAGGCTGCTCAGGGAGGAGCTGCTCCCCTGCAGTCGGCCATCCATGCCACACCGCCCCTTCCAAAGGGCTCTCCAACCCTCACGGGGTGGCTCATCTGGGGCCAGATTGTCACCCAGAGGAAGGTGGGGAGTGCAAGCTGTGTGGGTCACCCTGGCGGTGGGCCAGCGCGTGGGGTGACGTGAGGTCAGGCACACGAAGGGCTGGGGACAGCTGGGTCATGTGGTGTGCAGCCAGCCTGGCCTTCCACAGGGTCTGTAAATCTGGATTAATGCCTGGTTGTTGGACCAGCAGTGGGTGGATGGATGCGGTCATCTTCCACAGCCACTCTCAGGGAAGCTTTAATTGGCCTGCAAAAAGGAGAAGGGAGATTCCCAGCCTTCCGTGGCAGCTCAATTTGTTTTCAGCACTTTAACATTGCTCATTTAATGCTTTCATCCGTTGGGGAAAACCAACTCACCTCGTCCCCACTCACCACTCGGGAAGGAGGAAAGATCCTGCAAGCTAGCTGAGCAATGGGCTGGTGGGCAGGAGGGCAGGAGTTTTGTCATAAAATTTATGTTATTTGATGCAATAAAGGTTATTTTATTTATTGACAAAATTCGTTACTGCCAGCGTCTTCGCAGCAACCAGCAAGGCTTCCTTGACAAACCCATCCGCAATCCCAGCCCCATAGGAAGAGGAAATGATATAAGACCTATAAAAGGAGAGAGAAAAAACAATTTTTCTGTTTTAATCCACACTTGTTCTTTGCTTTAAGATTTTCAGTCTGTGTGTTGATGCCCGCGCAGCAGTCGCATGGCGTGGAGGCTGCCAGGATGCTTGGGATACGGCATCGGCAGCTAAGGAACTGCTGGAAAACTGGGATGCATCCCTTGGTGGCGCAGGGAAAAGGCAGGAGGGGTGCTGCCGCTGCTGCCCATCCTGACTCATCCCTCGCATCCAACCTCTCACCCATCCAGCCTTCCTCCCTCCATCTCAGCTTCTTCATCCCTCAATCCGCAGATTCATCTTCTCCATCCCAGCCTCTCCTCTCTCGCCTCCCAGCTCTCTTCTCTCCATCCAGCCTCTCCTCTCTCCATCTCAGCCTCTCCTCTCTCCATCCCAGCCTCTCACTCCCTCCAATCCTGAAACTTCTCATCTGCCATCCAGCCTCTCACCCCCAATCTGCAGACTGCATCCTCCATCCCAACCTCTTCCTTTCTCCATCCCAGGCCACTCTTCCCTCCATCCCAATTCTCCTCCCTCATCACTGACCTCATCACCCCCATTCCACCTCATCCCTGCATGCCAGCCTCTTCCTCCCTGTGCGGGCTGTGACCCACGCGATGGCAGCGGAGGGCAGCAGGGACAGCAGGGACAGCGGGGATACAGCAGGGACAGCAGGGACAGCAGGGGCAAGCAGGGAGAGCAAAGGGCAGCAACGGATAGCAGGGACCGCAGGGGCAGTACGGACAGCAGGGGCAGAGGGACATTGCAGGGACAGCAGGGACAGCAGGGGCAGCAGGGACAGCGGGGAAGCAGGGCACAGAGGGGACAGCAGGGGCAGCGAACGGATAGCAGGGACGCCATGGCCAGCAATCCTCGCGCTGCCGCCGCTCGCTCTGCGGGAACGCTTGCTGAGGCTTAAACACGTCTCGGAGCGGGGCGGGTGGCAGGGGGGCTGCCTTGCTGCCGTTTCACATGCCTGGGGGTATGGTGCCCGTCCTTAAAATAAACGCGACAAGTCTTGAGCTCACGCGGCCTTTGCGCGCGCCTCACTGGGCGCGGGAGAGCGCGAAGCGGCAGCGCCGCGGGTCGGGCACGGAGGGGCACGGGCAGGGATGGGGGCAGGAGAAGGTGCGGGAGGGGATCCGCCTGCTCGGTTTCATATGGGGGGGGCATGACCGCGCGGGGCTGCATCCCCTGCTCCGTGCTTCCCTGCTCCGGATGGGAATCCTGGCCTCTCGTGGCCTGGGCCGTTGAGGCATCCTTGGTGGCGCAGGGAAAAGGCGCAGGGAGGGGAACCTGCCCCTGCTGCCCATCCCAGCCTCGCTCCCTCCATCCCATGCCCTCTCGAGGTGCCCTCACCATCCCAGCCATCATTCCCTCATCCCAGCCATCCTCCCTCCATTCCCAGCCCATCATCCCTCCATCCAGCCATGCCATCCTCATCCCAGCCATACCTCCTCACATCCAGCCTCTCTCACTCATACCATTCTCTCCTCCCTCCATCCCCAAGCCTCATCCTCCATCCCAATCCACGCCTCCTCCCTCCATCCCATCTCATCCTCCCTGCCCAACCTCTCATCGCTCCATCTCATCCTCTTCCTCCTCCATCCAGCCTTTCCCCCTCGGCAATTCCAGCCATCATTCCCTCCTATCCCATCCTCCTCTCCTCCTCCAATCCCCAGCCTCTCACCTTGACATCCTATCCAGCCCATCCTCTCTTCCATCCCGAGCCTCTCCCCACTCGTACTCCTCATCCCCAGCCTCTCCACGGGAGAGCAGGATCCCAGCCGGAGCAGGGAAGCACGGAGCAGGGGATGCAGCCCCGCGGTTCATCCCCCCCCAGAACCAGCCAGGATCCCCTCCCGCACCTTTTCCTGCCCCCTCCCCTTGCCCTGCCCCCCGTGCCCGACCCCTGCGCTGCGCTCGGCGCTCTCCCGGCCCACGTGAGCCGCGCAAAGGCCGCGTGAAGCTCAGCGGGTTTATTTTAGGAGGCACCATGACCCCCAGGCATGTGGAAAGGCAGGCAGGCAGCCCCCGCTGCCCCCGCCCCGCTCCCGAGACGTGTTAAGCCTCAGCAGAGCGTTCCCGGCAGAGCCGAGCGGCGGCAGCGCCGAGGATGCTGCTGCTGTCCC